>OZ023215.1:49865336-50115576 GCA_963995525.1 Escarpia spicata
TAACCTGGTCGTGGATGTAATTTTGTTGCCTAACTCTGGGATTTGGGTGTGTGTGTCTAGACTACGCATACGGGTCTTGTGCTTGATTCTTGCCTTTCTAAATTCCAGTCAGCCGTTTTTGAAAAGTCCCCGTTTCCCCACTTAGTTGAACCGAAACATAAAAATGTGCGATTCGTACGTTCACAGACTGTTTTTAATATAAATAATGATATCTCAATACGCCTCCTAACAGGCAGCCAGTGTAACTTCCGCAGTATTGTCGTCATGGACTGCCGATCGCCCCGCCGAATCAGCATGACAATTCCAGCCGCAGACCGCTGAACCATTTCCAGACGGTGCAGGTGACGATCGTTTATTCCGAAAAGCATCGCATTACCATAGTCAAGTCGCGACGTCACTAGTCCGTGGACCAGACTCTTACGTGCACTGGTGGTAACAGAATCTGGTATCTTTGCAATTTGTGACAGGTGATAATAGGCGTTGCGACATACGTTCGCTACTTGTGACGCCATCGATAGGTCAGTGTCAATGACGAATCGGAGATCTCGGATAATGGAGGATGTGTCAACGAACTGGCCACATATGTTGACGCGGCTTAACGATATAGGAGTACCCAGACTTGGCGAACCGATGACAATGGCTTCGGATTTGGTGTCGTTCATCACGAGTCCGTTGTCATGGAGTCATATTTTCACTTCCTGTATGCAGCAGACCTGGGGCCGAAGTACTCGGTACTCGTGTACTCGAGTACATTTTTGAAGTACTCGTACTCGTACTCATAAAACGTGTGGGTCTTGGACTCGTACTCGTACTCATACTCATTGTACTCAGATTTTACGAGTATATCTGAGTACTTTCTCAATATGTACGGGGGAAAATCAATATATTTGGTTATAAAATGAAACTTTCCTGAAATATTTAAATGTTCAACAAATTTTGTAATACTTTGTTATTTCTGATAGAATAATAATAATAATGACACACTTCTATAGGCTATCAGTTCAGGCCATAAACCTGTTTGTTTAATTAAGCCACCTGGGTGTCCATAAAGAGCCAATTAGCAGTTAACCCACCAGTTAGATAGGAAATGCTTTTGATGTAGTTTGGAGACCATGCCAGGCTGACAGTGCTAACTGCTAAGAACAAGAACTGCTAGTCTTCCTCTGTAGAAGTAAGGTGGCTCAAGTCAGATTGCCCATTACACTAGTATAATCCCAAGCCAGCAGCCTGGCTAAAAAGTCCAAAGGGGATGCTGAGCCTGTTATGTGGACATGTGCTAACCCTCTCAACAACTAGTAGTCTACGATCAGAAAATATAATTGCAAACTTATAATATCAGCAGATTGCTGATTGTAGAGGTGAAAGAATACCTCAGTCAGCCATGTACAGATCGTCACAGTGACCCATTCCAGTTCTGAGTTTTCCAACTCTGGCTCAGTTGGTCCTTCACCATCTCAGCAATCCAACCTCATCAGCCCCAGTTGAAAGGGTATTTAGTATAGCCGAGAAAGTATTCTGCCCTGAACGGTGCAGCCTGAACGACTCAACCTGTGAACAACTCATGTTCTTTTGGGCAATGGCAAATAGATGATAAGATCATAGGATGCCACTGAAATTAATGCCAATGGAGTGAATTTCATTGTTGACGAAATACTCAAATAGAGGTTTTTTTTGTTTTCCTCATAACAAATTGATCAACTGCCATTGCATATTCACTTGTGCTGAGTTGTATAAATTAGATTAATTAATAATGTAAAAATACGTTATTATTTATATTTACAAAAATGTACTCGTACTTTTACTCGTACTCATGAGAATGTACTCGTACTTGTACTTGTACTCAGCTTTTAGCAATGTACTCGTACTCATCCATCGTCAAAGTACTCGTACTCGTACTTGTACTCATGAAAATGTACTCGGCCCCAGGTCTGGTATGCAGGCCTCCATATGTGCAAGGGCTTGTGTGTGATCGGTTGGTGGGAAAGTGATGTAGAGTTGAGTGTCGTCTGCATATACGTGGTGTTGAATGTTGTGCTGTTATAGAAGTTTGGTTAAAGGCTCGATGTACGTGTTAAAAAGTATCGGTCCCAGGACATACCCTTGCGGCACTCCTGTCATTATGGTGTTTATTTCCGACACGCCATCTTTTACTCGTACTACATATGTTCGATCACATAGATATGATGTTAGTCAGGCAAGGACGTCGTCAGATAACCGTCGCAGCAGTATGGTATGATCGATGGTGTCGAAAGCCGCGGTAAGATCCAGTAGCACTAGGAGCACACCCCGGCGACTATCGATCGATTGTGCAACGTCGTTGTGTATACGCACGAGTGCTGTTTCCGCACTGTGATGTGCACGGCACGCACTCTGGTAAATTCCGTAGATACCGTTCTCCTCCCTGAAGTGTTGTAGTCGTTGGGTAACGAAGCGCTCAGTCGTCTTCGCCACAAACGTGATGTTCGAGATTGGGCGGTAGTTGGTGAGTACGATGGCGTCAGAGCCTCGTTTCTTCAATATTGGTACTACAACAGCATGCTTCATAGATGGGGGAACCACAGCAGACGATAGCGAGGCATTGATGATGCGGGCCAGGACAGGAGACAGAGCATCAATATGACGTTTCACGACCGATGTTGAATTAATCTGCACAGTGTATAGTTAGTTAATTCATATTTAGGCTCAGTTTGCTAAATTCAACTTTGTTTATTTGCAGGAACATTGGAAATAGCTGAGCTGATGGAAAGAGGAAATTTAAGAGCTCTACTTAACATTGCCATTAATAGGACAAGGGGTCACCTGGCATAAGATGATGTCTGACTTTGTTCTGCCCCATTCTGTTCTGTGCAACATCTACTGGGAAGTTGTATCACACTTCGAGTTTCAAATGGATGTGTGCATCTGATAACTGTGTGTATTAAAATGCATAGCAGTGCTATTAATAGGACAATATGTTATAATATAATAATAATAATAATAACACAAGTTTATTAGCAACTCAACTGAGTTGGATTCACAGTATACAATAAAATACAACTATACATTGGAACGTCATACAGTATTAATACACTGAAATGTCATACAGTATAAATACCATCCTTTTGCCCTTCATTCGTTATTGGCAGTTATGTAATCCCCATGGTATAAAGGAGTTACGGTATCTGTTTGTTCGGGTTATTGGCAAAGGGTACACATTACTCTGTCTGATGTCATATTTGGTATGCCTTTTGTCAGGCAGCAGATAGTTTAATCTGTGTGTACTAACTTTAATCTTATTGAAATATTTTTTGCAAAGGCAGTCCCGTCTTGCTTTCAATGTCTCCAATTTAACATACGTGAGTATATCAGCGTCACTCGTTGCAGGAAAAATACACTTTAATGCTCTTTTTTGTATCATTTCAATACTGTCAGATAAATATTGTGGCAAGTTAGTGTGCCATGCGGGGCATGCATATTCTAAAACAGGTCTCACAACACTGACATATATAGTGACCAGATCATTCTGGCTAATTCCTACTCGCTTTAACTGATACAACATGTACAATCGTTTCCCGGCCTTTTTCACAATATTTTCGACATGCTTATTCCATGTCAGATCCTGTGAAATTGTAACACCTAGAAGTTTGGCATGGTCTACTTGATCTAAATCTTTTCCATCGATCGTTATATTCGGGATAGTGTTTCGAAAATTGCGGTCTTGTGCAAAACAGATGATCATCTCTTTTGATTTTCCTAAATTAATTTTCAAATCATTCTGTTCTGTCCACTTAGCGGCAACGTCAACCGATTCTTGTATAACAGATACACCCTTTCTGTCGCATACTTCGAACAATGTACTGTCATCTATATATTTATATAACGGAACAGGCGTTTCTAAATCATTTATGTAGACTAGAAAACATTTAGGTCCAGACAGTGTTCCTTGTGGTACCCCTCCCCCATTGGGGTGACCAGGATGCGAATATTCATTTCTTATTTTTACTTGTTGAGTTCTGTCCAGTAAAAATGTTGCCATCCATCTTATAATATGTGAAGGCAAACCATACAACTGTAGCTTTTCTAGTAACAAATGATGATTAATAAGGCCAAACGCTTTGCTAAAATCTAGCATTACAACATAAGAGTCCAATTTATCAGTCGCCTCATACCATGTGTGTATCATTTCGACAAGAACGTCTGTTGTGGAAGTTCCACTAATTCCACCAAATTGCTTAGCATCAATTTCTCCTTCAATTGTGTCATCCACCCATTTCATTATTATTGATTCAAATACCTTAGCAGCTATTGGAGTTAGTGAAATTGGTCTGATGTCTTTTTCAATCGACACAGGTGGGTTTGTTTTTGGTAAAGGTATTATGTTGGCCATTTTCCATTCCATAGGGAGTACACCTTCTCTTAGAGACTTGTTAAAGATAGCAGTTAATGGAGGAGCGAGGACGTTTGCGTGATTTCTTAACACCCACGCAGGAATGTTATCAGGCCCAGTAGCCTTGTTCACCTTAACATTCTGTAAAGCTTTAAAATTAGTCATTACATCGATGACATACTGATCTGGCAGTTCCTCGTTTACTGTGAATATTGTGTGATCCTTATTTAAACGAGGTAAATGTTCACTTACAGATACAAAAAACTCGTTCATTCTACTGGCTAGTAACGCGCAATCACCATTCGTTGTTTTGTTAGCAAGACATTGCATGCATGAATTGTCATTTGTTTTAAGTCCCATTATTTTTTTCATGTCTTTCCACCAATCGTGGGAACCTAATTCATTCAGTGCTGCAATTTGTGTTTGATAAAAATTGTACTTAAGTTTCGAAGCGGCGCGGTTAACCTTATTACGCAATAATTTTGCTTGGTTCAAATCACCACTCATGTGAGCGCGCTGTCTTTTACGTACTAATGCTCTAAACCAGTCTGTAACCCATGGTTTATCAGCTGTGTGCCGTGTCACGACCTTAGTAGGGAAGCATATTTCCATGAGGTTGCAAATAACAGTTTTATAATATAAATACTGATCTGCACATGACTCCAGCCTAAATAGTGGTTCCCATTTAATGGCAGACAAAGCCATAGCGAATGCGGCTTTTTCATTTGGCCCCATACACCTTACGGTTAAACGTGTCACACACCCAGTGTCAACTAAACGGTTACATTTTGGTTTAAGCAACACCATGTTGTGGTCTGATGACCCAAGTCCGGAAATAGTAACAGGCGATGTATATACCTCCTCCATGTTCGTCCATATTTTATCTAATATCGCCTGTCCCCGTGTTACTACATTCACTACTTGGACAAATCTATAATGCGTTTTCATAAAGTTGTCATGCAACTGATTGGAATCCCCAGTTACAATCACACCACATTCTGGATGTCTGCGTACCATGATATCTATGCACGTGATTATATGGTCACGTATTTTCAAATACTCCGTCTTTGGAGTGTAATATATACATGCTAACAATATACATGAACATTTCCTAGGCATTTTTTTCGGCATTATCTTAATCCATATTACCTCTAAATCGTGAGCCTCCATACCACTCAATCTCGTATACATTAAGTCATTTCTAATGTAGCAAGCTACACCTCCGGCTCGTCCATGACCTCTATCTTTCCTCTCCAAGCAAAACCCTTGCATAGTAAGGCTATTAGAATCCATATACTCTTTAAACCATGTTTCACTAACACATAGAATCGACACATCATGTGTTGCTACAGTTACTTCCAGTTCGTCCATTTTGTCACTGCTCAAAGACCTGGCGTTTAAATTAATTAGGGAGGGCAGATCCCATTTGCGTTTTTTGCTTCCTGTAGAATTGGGAACACAATACCACGTTGTTAATTGACACAGTAATGAAGAAGATGTGTGACTTTGTTGTGCCACATTAGTTCCGTGTGGCTTCTACTGGGAATATATACATCACTACGTTTCAAATGGATTTGTGCAACCGATCGACTCATTCGCATGGCGGTGGCTAATCCACATACGCAATGTTCCATATACGCACATGTTGATAACGTATTTCTTGCATCTATTAACTCGGCGTGGCTAATATTCATGAGCATGCCTTATACAGATCGTGAAGGTGGGCCCAAAGTAGAAACTTCGCGTACGCAGAGTTATTTTTCGATATATTGTCAGGGTCATTAGTGATTAATAAAACATAATTCCAATGAAATAAAGGCATAGAATTACATGAAATAATCATATTAACAGGATTACCTAATAACTGCGTACATTACAAAGATATTAAAATTATCAAAGAATCCCTTTAAACTGAAGGATGTGACAAACAGTGGCGCCTAATAGCTGAGACTGGGTAATCAAGTATCGACCACGTACGGCCTTGTGCGAATGTGCCAGCATCTGTAGTATTCTTGTTTTCTATAACGTATACATTTCTATTAAATCTTGATAGTTCTGAAGATTTTTTATTAAGGGCCCTCAACAATTTATTGTAAAAAACTAAGCTATCCCAGCAAACACAATATTTAAAAAATCATACAAAAAGATAAGTTCTTGTGTATATTTAGCGCATTGTATGCATTCCTTGTGACTGCTCAAAACGCTTAACACTTGACTCCCCGGCAGATCTGTTCAATCGAACACCATTTCGACTTTTCTGGGAAGCATTCAGCCACGCTACAATTAATGTACGAAGACTATTCGTACACAAATACTCACCACTGTCTATAGCCAGGTACTCATTTATACATCTGGGTGAACTGAAGCAACGTAGAGTGAACGAACATTTAAACAGATTTTTTAGAAGAAAAAAATGTCAAAACATTTTCATGACATTTGAGGAAACATATTCGTATGCTTTAAAAATGCTCCAATAAAGCGTTGAATGTTAAATTATATATATTTTACATTTTATTATGCTTTTGACATTTTGACAAATGTCTTATCTACAAAATATGTTTTTTTATTGTTTGCCATAACATTTTATTTATGTTTATTTATTTAAATGGTAACTGGGTCGGCGAATACCGGTAGGTGGCGAGCTTGAAATTATTTCCGGTCACAGTTGAGAGATGGCGGCACTAGTCTTCTTTATCTACAATGTTGGTGCCGATGTTGACGTGTTGACAGCGAGGACAATAACAAGATTGTTGGCGTTATAATGGCGAAAAATGTGTACATATGTGCAGTTCACGATTGTCGGAAAGTGTTTTCCAAGCCGTCAAGGCTAGTACAACACGCGAGAACTCACACTGGCGAGGTACACTTACTGTAACATTGACACCGCGTTACAATGGGCGATAATATGGGGGTTTCAGCCGCTGTTCATATTGAACCTGTCGCTGTCGGTAGATATTATTACTAGCTAACAAAATATACAAATACTATCTACTGCTGACAAGGACAGGTATATTTTATTAATTATTACAATTATCTTAACCCAGAACTACGTTCCAGAAACGTCATAATCCGTATTCTTGTACACACCCGTGAAAGCGTGAACGGGACAGTAACTCCGTCTCCGAATTTGTCATTTGACTGTTATTAAACATCATATGATAATATATATGTACACTCCTATTTACCCTATCCTTATGTGCTATCCCCCCATTTTTCAAGAATATACATTATGTATGCCATTACGCAAGATTGGTTCCTGCAGTTTAACCACATTGCAGAATTTAAAAGAGAAATTGTATCTTCTGTATTAGCCATTAGGAGACCAACGAAAGTCAATGTGTTGTGTCATGTGTAAATGACAGCATGTGAAAACTGTGTGTTGACAGAGACCCTACGTGTGTCAAGTGAGTGGGTGTGGTCACAGTTATGCGAGGTCAGCTCACCTGAAGAGACACAATGACACCTGTCACAGTTCAAAAGAGTCACAACCAAAGATAACGTAAGTGAATGGTGTCCGAGAAATTCCTGTTTCAAATAGACTAGTTGTTGGAATAGAAAAATTGTGCAGCACTTATTTATACTTAAACTATTCACTGGTTATAGTTATGAATGTCAACGGACATGATTTGTGATCTGTTGGTATTAAGCACTTTGAATTACATAATGTAGTAACCATTAACAGTAACATACAATGTTGAATAGTTGAATTGATCACATTTACAGTTCATGTGAAAAGAAGGTCACCCATGATATAATAATATGCAATTTTGCTGTAGTTGCCCAGTGGCCGGCTGCACGCAGGAGTTTGTATCAAAGGATAACCTCAAGAAACACATGAAGCGACTTCATGAGGAACCGGACACATACAAGGTTTGTGAAAATATTGAGAATTGTTAATCTGCTAACATTCTCAGCTGCCATTTAACAGATATAAGAAAGAGCAAGAAAGTGGCCTTTTGTTTCTGGGGAAGTGTCTGAAGTCACAGATACGTGATGTCACTATTTGAACGGTTTATGCCTGGTATACATGACTAGACTATAGCATTTTGTAGTTCAACTGTTTTTATTTTTAACATGTAAGTGTTGTGGGAAACGTGCCAGTTTCATTTTAAAATGTGAACAGTTCTTGCTACTTTGGAATGCAGAAAATTGAAATGGAATTCATCCATTACATAAAAGACAGATCGCAATCATAGATGTACTAAATGCCAAATGTAGATTTCTGTTGAGAAGTAAACATGAATTAGTATTTGTTGTACCAGACCAGTTCTTTCTTGGAGTTAATATCGAGCCCTGCTTATGTAGGTGTTTACAATTAAATCCAATCTTGTAATTAGTTAGGCTGTGGGTTGGTTATTTTGCCCCGCCCTACCCCTCTGTCACATTGTTGCAGTGTGGTCATGAAGGGTGTGGTCGGGTCTTCCACAAACACCGCCAACTGAGAGCGCATGAGTATGAACACAGTGGCTTGTTGCCGTACCAGTAAGTCATCCTGCACCCAAGGTTGTTGAAGGGAAGCAGTCTGTTCCTAGTTTCTACTTATTAATTAGCATAATGTTCTTGAAATATTATGAATATGTTGAAGGTTTACTAAACACCAAAGTATGTTTAGTAAGCCCTTAAAAGGACGCAGTCTGGTTTTATTTATTAATTAATATAATGTTCTTGAAATATAAGAAATATGTTGAAGGGTTACTGAACACCAAACTGTGTTTAGTAAGCCCATAGCAATGTTTGTAATTTGACAGCATGTTCAAATGGTGAATAAAACAGCCAGTTTCAAGCTTTATTGACAATATTGCTGAGGTGGGCTGAGTTAACCACAGTACCCTTTGTTGTTCAATGATTCCCATTTTTACTAACTTATTTGATGTTACATGTTCAATTAATTCAAGCAAATATTAAGTTTGCAGCTGGTGCAATCTTAGTACAGTGTTGTAGCATTGTCCGGTATGATCGGATTGGCGATAGCCTGAAGTCATTTTCAGTGGGCTGGAAGCTGAATGTAATTTATATAAATCATGTAATGTCAGAACATTTCATAAACATACTACCTATTTTTTCAGATGCAGCCTTGATGGGTGTAGACAACGGTTTGCTCAGAAGAGTCACTTAGATAGGCACAAGAAAGTTCATCAAGGTAGATTGTATAGTGTTGTTCTGATTACTTGATTCTGTCAGTAATTGGTTGATTTATCCTTCCAATCAGTTTCAATCTTGTGTGATCGATGATCATTTTTATTATATACAAATTAGTTTTGGTTATGTGAAAAAGTTGCCTTTGACATAGCTCAAAACCGCTATACTTACAATGTGTTTGAAACCTCATGTTATGGGAAGACACAACATATTAAATGTATAAACATCGCAGGGCCATTCAATAAGTTTCCTGTGATTATTATTATTAACAAGTGCATACATTTTTGTCAGATATGTTGTAAGTTTATGTCCACTGCCATCACATTAGTATTGTCAACTTGTTATCATTCTTTTCTTAGAAAGGCTGATTATACAATCAGTCATAGACCGATTTGGCCAAACTGGTGATTGGTTATGAAAATCAAACCAATTCCCAACGCTAGTAAGTTGTAATTGTAAAACATCTTGTCGTGTCTCAAAATAAATAAACATTGACACTGTGCAGTATTAATGTACTGAATCTTTCTGGTCTTATGCACTAAATAGGGTACAGAGAAAGATGAGTATTAAAATATATATCAGTTGTAATTTTCTCTATATTTACATATATGTTAGTGAGATATATTGTTGTAGGGTACAAATGCAACCATGTGGGTTGCAACAGTGTCTTCACCAAGTGGTCTTTACTACGCAAACATAAAGCTACAGTTCATCGACCTGGTATGTATTACATGACATTGCTTATAATGCAGTTATTGTAGTTTAAAGCTGGGTCCACACTGTAATACTGTTTTTGCGAGTCTCATGTTTATCCGCATTAGATTCGTGTGCTGATTACTTAACTGGTTTCTCCCAAATTATGGCATGAAATGTTACACACTTCCATGCTGACTCGGTCAGTGTATATCAGTCCAAGACTGACTCAGTCAGTGTGTGTCTGTCCAAGACTGATACAGTTTATTACAACCATATTTGCTCGTCTTCTCGCAGTCTTCACATGTCCCGTGTGCCAACAAAAGTTCCTCAAACAGTCGCTGTTGGTGGAGCACCGCGCAGTACATGCCCCTGAGCAACGAGCTTTCCGCTGTCCCTGGGAGGGGTGTGACCACACCTACCTCCATCTCCGCAACCTCAACGCTCACATCCTCTCCCGTCACCAGGGCGGTCGATTCCCCTGTCAGCTCCAACACTGCCGCAAGTCATTCGCCACAAATGTGAGTTGCGCTCTGCGTTTACTAGAGTCGTGCGAGTGAGTTTGCGGTGCCTCATGTTGTAGAACAACAAAAATATTCGTTGTTAACTTTTCTTAACCCCTCTGGTGTGTTTCCTGCCATTGCAAAGTGGGTACTAAGTTACAAAATTATGAAATTAAGTTTTGTACCGTTTTGGATACATCAGAGTATACACATTAAAATGATACCTTATTTGTTGAAATATCTTCACTAGTTTTTGATTTATTGCTAAAATTGAAGCAAACTTAAACCAAATTTTTATAAAGTTACACAGTTTACTGTGTGTGCCACATATTTCATTGAATAATAATCACAATTCCATTTCTTCATATAGCACTTTTTAGGTCAGTTATTAAACCCAGTCAAAGCATTTCACATAATAAAATTGAATGCTCTAAGATTCAATAAATTAAGATAATTATAAAATATTTATGTTATTAAAATAGAGTTTCAAACAGGGATATCAATAACCAGAACTGTAAAGCAGAAAGTAGTGTTGCTTAGATGTGACCGAACATGTTTGTATTGAGGCATATAGTGCAGGCGAAATATATGTTTTAAGGTTTTTCTGGAATGTATTTTTTTGCCGAAAGCACACATTTTGGCAAGTTATTCCACATTTGTGAGCTTGTCACAGCAAAATTACTCTGTCCAATTATTTTCTTAGTCATTTTGAGAAGTGTATTTGTTGTGGAGCACAGCAGTAAGAGCTCTGGACTCTCGACTGAGAGAACGCAAGTTCGAATCCTGTGCGGCCTGGGCAAGTTTGTTTACTCTAGATTGCTTCAGTTCACTCAGCTGTATGAATGAGTACCTGGCTATAGACAGTGGTGGATATTTGTGTACGAATAGTCTTCGCGCATTAATTGCAGCGTAGTTGAATGCTTCCCAGAGAAGTCGAGATGGTGTTCGATTGAATAGGTCTGCCAGGGAGTAAAGTATAAAATGTCTTAAATGTTCCCACATTTAAGACATCTCATTCAGTGAACTTCCTGCTAATACTTACTGCAGACTCCGGGTAACTGAGCTAAAAACCTCACTTTAAGAGTAAAAATGACTGGTGACGTATTCATGTGTATTTGACAGTCATGTGTGTCACTGTTCTGCAATGCAGTTGGAAGAAAAGCCAACGTACTCATTGGTGTTGAGTGTCTAGTGTTGGAAGGTCTTAGAAAGTTCTTAATCCAAAATCTCTGCAAATGATATTCATTATGAATAGTTTTCACATTCGCTGGCAATCCATTTGGGTCTGTTTTCAGCAAAAGCTATTGCAGCATATGAAACTACACAGCGAAGAGAATCGGGGGTCAATGGTAAGATTCTTTTATTTTACCACTGATTGACCCTAAACATTTTGAAAAAAATAAAGGGGTTATGTTTCATTTGAGGGGTTGTAGATTAATCCCTGAAAGTTTGGCGCCCAAGGTGCAGGCCATTGAGGAGAAAAACGTTAACACAACCACGCACATACACTAGCTCGATTCTAGTTAGATTTATTTATGTAATGTTCACAACACTAGAATTGATATGTTGAAGGTATGCTGCCCGCCAAATTGCATTTAACCATAGTTTGCAGTTTGACGGTTTTGCTGATGTAATGTAACATCTACGGAGGATGCAGGCAGGGCTAATTTCTGGAATAGCTCTTTGAAGTCAATATGTGTGCCTCGTTCTAACAATAAAAGTAGCAAGTGGGATGAAATAAAACTGACTCCCACTAATACTATTACACCATAGACTTGACCGGATGAGCCTGAAACAAAACAGACATGGTCGCATTAACACTCACCCACCCATTTCATGTCTGACACTCTGACGTCGTCTTATGAATACAGACAAGTTTTGTTTGCAACCAGCTGCTGATTGACACTTCTTGTTGTAGCCAAAGAGGAAACCAAGAAGGAAGAGAAGTCTCGCAGCAAAATTGGCGAACTTGGTTGGCGCCGAGCCACGTATTCCTCCCTCAGAGACTCTGTCTTGTTCTGAGCAAGACCAGGCAGTCTGCCGAACAGCTGTGGACGCTCTTGAGCTGAATCTGTGCCAGTAGATGACATCTGATTCAGTTACTAAATGTCAGCATACATCAAGTGAGCATCTCTGTTTATGACGCATGCGAATATATAAAACATAGCAAGCGTGAATGGAGAAGAAAGAAGAAGAATTATACCTTTGTAACGTTTTCTTAAAATATGCAGCAATTTGGTACACGTTGGCATTTCGTGTGGGAGATGCCTGGATGGCAGTGTTTGGGTTTAGCTAATTTACTTTATCGGTCAACTAAATTCATAAGAAAATCACTACTTGAAATTGTATGGTGAATGCAGCTTGTTCTGCCAATCATGATAATGACATACACAGTTATGTTCACAAACATTATTTATTGTTTGGCCATGCTTACATGTGTAAAGAATGTCCTAACGTTAATATAACCGATCATGTGTTCGAAAGTAATAAAATTACTGTTCCTACAATCAGTAGTAGACTTTTGAAAACTACTAAACTAATAATGCTGAATGCAAGACACGAAGAAAAGACACTACCCTCCAAACGACTGATATAATTATGGCAGTGTGTTTATTGTAGATGAATGCTAAAAAGCAGCTACATCAGAAGTAGTATCCTTTATATTGGTGGGCAGATTTCCAACCTGGATACGCTTAGATTTAGTTGTACCTGGGCAAATAGCAACGATTGGTGTTCACGACATAACAATACGTCACAGATCCAATTGAATGTTTGCAGTTTGTGATATGCTCAGAGAAACTATTTTCACTGGTTAGAAAAACATAATTTACGTTCACAACAAACCCGACTATTTAACTATAAATTTAACTATTTATTTGGAAGTGTTATCTAACTGTAAGCAAATTGTTTACAATAATCGCCTAATTCATCACACATGCCTGATAAAATGTAATTACTTATTCATATTGGCATAAACATTGTATTTACGTCGTCCTTATGATACACCCACAACTCTTGTCATATACTAGTACCCCGGAAGGCACAAACATTGTATTTATGACGTCCTTATGACACACCCACAACTCTTGTCATATACTAGTACCCCGGAAGTGCGCGCGCGCCCCTTATACGATGTCGTAATGGCCGACGTCAACGAAGCACGTCGTACGTGTCTTGCGGCAGGCGTAACAGGAACGGCAGGCGACAGAGACAACGGCGAGCGATCCGACTGACAAGAGTACCGTGCCGACAACGACTGCAAGACAACGTATTACTGCATATGATACGTCTTCCTTCCCGATCCCTTGCGGGGTGGGGGACACATCACTCGCCGTCACGGCGAGTCGTCTTCAACTATCGTAATTTTCTGTCAGTCTTTCCCCCTCCGGATCGTTCTCCGACTTTGTACATGTGGAGTGCGTAACTTAATACCCAGGTGACTAAATAATCATGCATTGTTAACAAAAGGAGACCACAAAGAAGATGTATATATGCATGTCATATTGATGGTCATCGCCTACTACCGTTTCTGTTGTTTTCTCTGCTCCCTTTGTCAAGTTGTTCGTAGGCGTTCTCTGTATGTGTCCTGCTCATCACGACCTGCACCAAACTACATTCATGTTCAAGTGTTTCTTCGTGTAATTCTCTTTATTCCCCCATCTTGTGTCTGTAATTGCATGTTACATATATTCTCTTAACCCAGTTGTTCACTATGCGTCAACCACTAAAACTCACACACATGTACGTTATTGTACGGACACACAGTATTATAATGAGATGACGAACTGTGTGAATCCATCACAGTTTACATCTGTCCTGGCAGTAACATAACGTCGAATGCACAGGATTAACCCAATTTGTCGAATAGCCAAGTTTTAAAGCTCCTATAAATTACTATTTGGCCCCAAAGAATGAGGCCTTCCGGCCTCACGTACATTAGGAAAGGCCCACCTTTCCTAAATATGACTCGCTTGGGAGTTTTTGAGTAATTAGCGTTTAAAGACAGAGGACAACTGGGTTCGAAGAATACGGAGAGATGACAGAATGAGATGGTGGTATTAAAAGAATATATATCAGAAGAAGCACTTGAAAATGAAGGTAGTTGACATGGGCAGATTGAGATTGACAAGGACAACATAAGCAACACAAACGGTAGTGGCAGGAGAGAAACAGTGACAGTGTTATATTGTGTCCTGAAAGCCGTGTCTCTTAAAGAGGTGCGGGTATATAGCTGAGACTGGGAGAGTGCCAGGAATACGACGTGCGGCTTGGATTACACAGTACACAAACACAGGGAGTGGTATCTCGACGTATTCGTGATGGACATTTAACGAAGATAGGTAAATGTGAAAAGTGTTTCGCGTAACGTGTCAGTGTATTGAGGCCAGGATATTCTGGAATGTTTCGCCTGACCCGACTACACCAGACCCATGACGTCATAATCACATAAATTTGACCCTATACACTGCAGTCGGGGGTCCGTCTGGCCTGATCGGGCGAAACGTGTCAGTGTATGCCTTTATACGATTGTTGCAAGTTCCGTAACAAACATCTCCAACTGAACGGTGGACGGTTTACATAATTTCGGACAATCCTAGAAAATGCGTATAACGTTGCGAACAGTCGTCTACCGGCCGATAAGAACACTTAACTCACGAGAAATTTCGACAAAAATATAAACGTTATATTTACTCCGATGGGTCATAGACATGGACGAAACCCCAAAAGCTGGGCGCACTAGATACAAAGCATCTAAGAGGAAGGACACACGCGCACGCACGCACACACGCATACACACACGCATACACACGCATGCTAGCTCGATTAATGAACAATTGAACGTAAAAGGTCGTCCATCAGCAGTGTCCATACCGTGCGAGGGTTCGCTTCCCGCGCCGCCTTCGTGCGCGCGCCCGTCGATGGACCGTCGCCGTCGGAGCTTGCCACCGAAGAACTTTCCGGCGGAGTTGGTGGCCGGGTCGTGCTTTGAGGTGCGACAGGCGGCGTCCAGCTGCGAGCAGTCGGCATCGTCCGGGGCGCACTCGAAGTCGCAATCCAGGTCGATCTCGACTACGCCACCGAGAGCCTCCGTCGTCGTCGGCTGAGCCGGGACCGGCTGCAGGGTGGCGATACACGGAGTGTTGTGGCAATCCTGGAACATGAGGGGCTCGCCCGGGCAGTGGCGGTAGGCGGGGTCGTGGCGGGCGTGGGGACACTGGCGGTAGCGGAAGCGGACCCCGTCGGCACAGGTGACGGAGCACTGACTCCAGCTCGTCCACTGGCCGTAGGACGGTGCTGACTGAGCCGGCACACCGCGCCAAGTAGCCACGGCGAACAGTAGACACGCCCTGCAACAGACGTATGACTCATTTGATAGAGCCACCAACGGTCATCTATCCTTGCAACTATAAATAATATGACTGGAGAAGACGGGAAAAAGATGGGGAAATCAGGAGAAGAGATCGGAACGAAGAAACACCTAAAATGCTGATGTTTGGAGCACCGTCAAATGGGCAGGGCATGTAGAAAGAATGAGATTGACAAAGCATAGGCGTGTCTAGGGGGCTTGGGGGGCACGTGCCCCCTAGACCTTTGGAATTTTGTGTGCCCGTAAACCTTTATGAATGGGCCCACGTGGCCCTGCCCCCTAGAACCTTTGTAAATGTGCCCCTGTTGAAGTTACAATAAGGCGACGCGGCGGCGAAAATTTTTCGACCGCACCACCCTGTCTTCAGATGTCACCAGTCGAGCCGAAACAGCGGAAGCTGAAGTTACAGCGGCGCGGGAGCGAAAAATTGTCTACACCTTTTGGCTTGGCCGCCAATGGAGGTTTTTGTGCCCCTCCCCAGACTAAAGTAAAGGTAAATTCTTATATAGCGCAGTATCCAGTCCTCAGGACTGCTCAAAACGCTTTACACTTTACTCCCTGGCAGACCTGTTCAATCGAATACCATCTCGACTTCTCTGGGAAGCATTCAATTACGCTGCAATTAATGCGCAAAGAATATTCATATACAAATAACTACCACTGTCTATAGCCAGATACTCATTCATACAGCTGAGTGAACTGAAGCAATGTAGAGGAAACGAACTTGCCCAAGGTTCGACACCGCCGCACAGGATTCGAACCCGCGTTCTCTCAGTCGAGAGTTCGGAGCTCTTACCGTTGCGCTACTGCGCTCCACAGAGTACCCTCTCTGGACACGCCCATGCAAAGAGAGGATGAACACAGGTTGATATAAAGAGAAGAGAAAGACCAAACGTCAATATATCTCCCGAAAAGACAGTCATATACTGCTATAGATCTCGGTAGGATGTTACTATGACATTGCTGTCGTAAGTTCTATAAACTGACTTGAAAAGGCAGGGATAAATAGCTGAGCGTGGGAGAAAACGACAGAATATCTCAATAAGTCGACACGACTCGCGAGTGGTAGCTAAAACAGATCAATCGATGTGGCGCCACCCCACAAACGATCGGGGGGCATGGAGGTAGCGGCGTCGGGCACTGTGATGTACGTGTTTGTCATCGACTCATGTTCTCTGTTTGTAAGGCTCACAGATGTTCTGCAGTAATCACCACAGAACACACCACTACTGGCATCTACTTCGACTCACCGAATGAGTTGTCGCGACCCCGTACCTCTGTTCAATAAATGAATAGAACGCATTTTATATTACGCCGGCGATCATTCCGTGAGTCTAATTATCAGTCGTCTTCTAGCGCATGACGTCACAGTGGAGAAACAACGTAACTTCGACGCGCTGCTGTGTTTGGACATTTTGTTCGACCAACAGGGATGGCTATCCGTTTGATTAGCTGCCCAGAAACACAGCTCTACGATTGCCAAATGAGTGTGCTATGACACCATGTCCGTTTATCAAGCGGTAGTACAACGAACCGTCAATCGGGATTACCGCAATACAGGGGCTTGATATCCCAACCCATCCCATCTGTTGCCACGAACTATAGGGCTTACCGCAGTGCTATACTTGGTTAAGCTTTTGTCAATGTGTTTGCCTATTTGGTACTCTGAGATGAGTTCGATAACTGGAATACTCGCTATAGCCTGTAGACCAACGACCGTTGTGCCCTGGGCAACTCGCATAGTAGATCTTTGATTTCGGAGTGTTGTCTTTCCGCTTCAAATCATCTCTTGCATGCTGCGAAGTTATGCCAGCAATCTTGTTGGCGGTATTTTGCATACCTGTGCGACAATGGGGTGGTATATTTCCACTGCAATGATGTGACGCATCTTCGTGCTGGCGATGATTGAATCATGTAGTGCGATCTGCACTGCAATGTATGTTGTCGCATCTTTCTGACCAGAGCTGCCAGTTTAAATTTCCTTATACCGCTTGTACATGTCTGAATCGAATTGGCAATTTGTGCGGTGCATAGCATTTATTGCATATTCATCAGATGCATCTACGAAACTGCATGTTCATCTTCTCCGTCTGTCTCTAAATAGGTGTCGATGAGATCATGACACCGGTCGCATTGCGGATGTAGTATTTTGCTACTTCCTGGCCGTCCTTCCGATCCGGCATTGTCAATAATCCGGCCGGAGCGACTTGCACGACTTTCGAAAACGCACACTGGTCCAGAAACCTACAGGAGTCTCCAGGATTTCTGCTTATGACGGTTCGTGATATGGATGGCCTCCTCAGAAACCAACGACGTTAGTCTTAATTCCACAATAAGGCGGCACTAGCCTGCTACGCTAACACTTTGCCTACTCCATACTACCAAATATACAATAAATCCAATTAAAACTATCGTATGAATGTCACAAAACCGTTATTGCTACCAGGACGCCAAATTGTGTTATTCAAACTGAATCAAAATTCAACATGTCATCACGTTAGGTAGATGACACAAATAAGGATAAGCATCCTTTGGTGAAAAAGATATGTCAGAGCAGACCAGATAACACAAACGAATAATGAGTTAGCAGCCAATCTGTACTACTGTCACTTGGCTGTCCTAACCTGTCCTCCAAGCTAAGCCTAGGAAGGGCCAGAATGTTCGACGACTTATGGAAAGCTAGGCCAGGCTAGCCTTTGATCTGATGTCGGCCAATGGGCTCCAAGACTGGTCAACATGCAGGCATTGTGCCATTGTTCTTAGCAAGCGTCGAAATTGGTTTGTGTAATGTAACATGGTGTGGAAGGAGCACAACAGAACTGCTACAAACTACAAACGACCGTGCTGTTTGGTGTGTGTGTGTGTGTGTGTGTGTGTGTGTGTGTGTGTGTGTGTGTGTGTGTGTGTGTGTGTGTGTGTGTGTGTGTGTGTGTGTGTGTGTGTGTGTGTGTGTGTGTGTGTGTGTGTGTGTGCGTGCATGGGTGTGCGTGTGTGACGTACAACGTGTGATGTGCATGTGTGGTGCGTGCGTGCGTACGTGCGTTTGAGTGTGAGTGCGTGTGCGAATGTGTGTGTATGTGTGGGCGTCTAACACTAGGCAATGACTTATTTTGTTGTTTAATCGATGACATGATTCACAATTATTGAATTGTCAAACAATGACAAAGACATATATAATACCCTGTACTGTTGTTAATATTAAATTTAATGTAACGTACCTTATTTAATTAAATATTGCGTGTTTTATTGAGTTTGGTGTGGCAATTAATTAATAATCACTGACGCCGGAACGAAATTAATATTGTGTAGGCTGAGCCGCAGTTTCAGCACCATTCCGCCGTTGGACCATGACATCGGAAGACAGAGGGGTGCTGTTCATTATTTTTCGCCGTGATGTTATAAAACATTTACGATCACCAACAACTATCAACATGATTACAACCTTCAACTGCATCCCCTCGAGATTGACCAAAATTTCCTCAAGACTCTGCGCAAAACACTTCCAATTGCATCCTTTTGAAGCTCGCCAAAAATCCACCTTCAGGCTCTCCAAAAACCTCCAATTGCATCCCCCAATGTTCGCCAAAAACCCACTTTCACTCTCCAAAAAACTCAAATTCCCCACAAAATTGAGACCCCTTCCCTAAATATTGAGAGCAAATCCAATTTCCAGTCCCCCACAAAAATGTTATGGGGTTCAGCCAATGGCGCGGGAACGAACTTCATTTTGGGGGAGCTACCGGAGCTTCAGCACTATTTACATTTTTTTGCCGCCGCGCCGCCGCATATCTTCCTTCCACTTCTGGCTGCATGTCTCGGTTAATTGGCTCGACAAAAATACACATTAATCGTCTCATAAAATTTACATTTCCACCCGCCATTGACGCTCGCCACAAAAACAAACATTCACGCTCACATTTAATGGGGGCAGAACCATATGAATGCCCCTGACCGCCCCTTCGTTCCCGTGCCTATGGATTCAGCCACCCCCAAGCCTCCCCCAGTTCAGGCGCCTATGATACTTTATTGGAAAAACAATTGTGGTCTAACTCCACATATCGACCATAACGTGGCGCCACCTAACGGAGTTTAATGTGAAACTGGTGTGCGCAAAAAAATGTTATATTTTTGCATATTCTGACAGATAAGATAGTAATGTTGTGATCACGCGACAAGTGTATGTATGTAGATATATTATGTGAAGTTTGGCTACTGCTGGTGAATGTTTTCATGATGTTTCGAGATGCTGGACTACTTTTCCTACTTTACATGTCATAAATGACCTGCCTGACAACCTCTCTTCACAAATGTTCCGTCTTTTTGTTGATGATTGCCTCTTATATTCACCGATTAGAACAGACAGTGACACATCTCTCCTTCAAAACAATCTCATCAAACTTGAGGAATGGCAGGACATATGGCTTATGAAATTCAACCCTAGCAAATGCGTTACAATGTCAATGACCCTAGCCTCGAGAAAACCCACACCTAAGTAAACTCTCACTTTCTGCGGACAAGTTCAACTTAAATCTGTAGAATCACATTGTTGTCTTAATACGCGTCAGCATCACTCAGGCTCAGGGGAACCACATTGCCTAAAGAATATCAAAGCTAAAGAAAGAATACAAAGACAAACCGCAACATGTTGTAAGCACAACTACTCTAGAGAGCCAGCAATGATAACACAACTCCTTAAAAATCTCCAGTGGGACACCCTCCAAACAAGAAGGAAAATCAAAATACTAAGTCTAAGCATATTTTATAAGATGGAACACAACCTTATAGGTATCCCATTTGAAAAATATATCTAATGCAAATTTATGCAATACTAGATGCTCATGCAAACATGATAATCAGTTCCAGCAAATCGGGCATTCAACAAACATATTTTGAAATAGTTTTTTCCCAACTACAATAAAAGACTGGAATTCTTTACCTCCAAGCATTGTATCTTGTAAATCACTTAATTAATTTCAGAGTAATCTCGTCAAAAAAACTAACATCTAAAAAATTAAACCATATAAGCCACCATGTGCACTGGCGTGAAGTGTACTTAGGACATTTTGCCAGTATACTTTACAGATACAGAAGTCTAAACTGCAACGAATGCTCCCGCAATTAATAATTGTGTACCCTTGTTACCCCTGCCATTTTCCATGTTGTAATGTAACCCAGTTAAAACTGACTTTGTTTTTAAACACAAATAAAATCACAATCATTCTAATCTGCCATTCATTCACACTTTGCATACAGCCCTACCCAGTGCCTGCATGGTGTGGTACCGTAGTAAGTTGTTTTTAGTCAAATAGGCATACTTGACATGAATGAGAACCCAAAACTGTTGGGCCCTGGGACCTTTGACAAAAGATGTTGATCCATTCTGCCTGAAGCATTTACAGTTTAATATAGTTTAAAAAAATAATTTTAGGCCACATAAATTTTAAAAAATAATTCTCAGTTTCACATACATTAAGTGGAGCGCAGTAGTGCAGCGGTAAGAGCTCCAGACTCTCGACTGAGAGAACATTGGGTTCAAATCCTGTGCTGCGGTGTCGGACCTTGGGCAAGTTCGTTTACTCTACATTCTTCAGTTCGCTCAGTTGTATGAATGAGTACCTGGCTATAAACAATGGTCGTTATTTGTGTACGAATAGTCTTCCCGCATTAATTGCAGCATGGATACTGCATGCAAGAACTTACCTTTAACTTACCTTTACATCAGCATGCACATCTAAAAATTAGGTGTTAAAAATTAAAATATAGCAATTATTATTCATCTATACTTGTTGCTGTCCAATAAGTGAAACCTATGACAAAACAACATCAGGACAAATTATTAATTAATTTATACAGGACAAAGGATTTGCTGCATGTAAGAAATACACTTGGTACACAACTGAGATGGGAGGACTGGGCAAGGCGGGACATGAGAAGATCAGGGGAGGATGAAAGGTGGAGAGAGGGAGCTATGGATAGAAAACTAGAAAGTGGTTCAGCAATATTGTATCTGACCATCACCCCTGTAAAGGACGGAACAAGAAAGAGAGCAACAACATCTTAAGTTGTTGATAGCTTTGTGAAAGTCACTAGCACCTACATTCAACATACTAAACGTAAAAAACAATCCTCATTTATGTTTTGACTAAGTTCTGATAAGAAACCAGGGATTATTTTGGTATAGCCTTATTGTAAATTCTAATTTATAAACCTGCTAATGCATTCATAGGATGGCCTTAATAGTGAGGTTTCACTGTACGTAAATGCCTCTAAATACTAACAAAACTAAACCCAACCAATACAATTATTCACTTCTTGCTGTCACCTTTTGTTTTGTCATGTATCGCCTCTTGTCATGTGTCATGTCACGCCACATCATCTCATGACATGTTACCTCATGTTGCGTTACCTCGTCTCGTGTCATGTCACCTCATCATTTCACCTCGTTACATCACCTTAGATCACATCACCTCGTCACCTAGTGTCACCATTTCTTCCAGGTGTGCAGTCCTGTAGTGTGTACATGTTCTTTCAGCTGCCTCGGCCCAATGTCTTTGTCACTGATACTCAAGAACATCTACTCATTCCTGAAAGTGTTGGAGCAAGCACACTGCAAGCACGTGGCTCTCTGGGACACTCGGTCACTCGACCATGCCTACAGATGGGCCACTTATTGTGAACAGGTAGGTTGTCATTTACAGGATCACTTGAAATGAAATGTAGTTTATTTGGTTACTCGGTTACAGTGATATTACTTAGTGCGAATAAGTAGGTCGCCATTTACAGGGTCAATTATTGTGAACAAGTAGTTAGGTTGTCATTTACTAGGTCACTTATTGTGAATAAGTTGGTCATCATTTACAGTCGGACGTGCCATGTGTTGTGAACAAGTATTGGGTAAGTCGCCATTTACATTCACATGTGCCACTTATTGCGAATAAGACAAGTAGATAGTCAGATGGGCCACTTATTTACCCGAGTGGCCACACGTTGAGAGGCATGCAGCCGTTGGAGTAGGAAGTCATTTGACTTATTTTAACCTCTGAGAACATTTTCAAATTTCTCATGGCGGTTCTTGAAATGGTTTGTGCTTTCTGCTCAGTCGATTTGTAGGCTTTCATACTGTAAACAAGTAAGCTGTCATTTACAGTCAGATGGGCTGCTTATCATTAACAAGTCGGTTATCATTTACAGTCAGATGGACCACTTACTGTGAACAAGTAAAAAGTAGGGTTATCATTTATATTTAGATGGGCCTGAGGACGAGACAAGGAACCAATCAGAAAGACAAGCACCATTTACTGCCTCACTCAGTCACAACAAATGTGCTGTTTCCGTTTAGTAATTGGCAGAACCCAACCTGCCCTGCAGTTCTGTGATTACAATAACTAGGCATCCTTATCCTCAACTAATGACACCTCCAGCCTCCAGGATGTTCTAAATGTTAACGTCCACGAGAAAAAGAGTGTATTCTTCAGTGTTGGTTCTTATATGTCTGTGCTTGGCCCCTCTCCTCAATGTGTTGTCAAGGACTGTCTGTGACACTGCTCTCTCAGTCTGAGGTAGCTCAGTGTGTTGTCAAGGACTGTCTGTGACATTGCTCTCTCAGTCTGGGGTAGCTCAATGTGTTGTCAAGGACTGCCTGTGACACTGCTCTCTCAGTCTGGGGTAGCTCAATGTGTTGTCAAGGACTGCCTGTGACACTGCTCTCTCAGTCTGGGGTAGCTCAATGTGTTGTCAAGGACTGTCTGTGACATTGCTCTCTCAGTCTGGGGTAGCTCAATGTGTTGTCAAGGACTGTCTGTGACACTGCTCTCTCAGTCTGGGGTAGCTCATTGTGTTGTCAAGGACTGTCTGTGACACTGCTCTCTCAGTCTGGGGTAGCTCAGTGTGTTGTCAAGGACTGTCTGTGACACTGCTCTCTCAGTCTGGGGTAGCTCAGTGTGTTGTCAAGGACTGTCTGTGACACTGCTCTCTCAGTCTGGGGTAGCTCAGTGTGTTGTCAAGGACTGTCTGTGACACTGCTCTCGCAGTCTGGGGTAGCTCAGTGTGTTGTCAAGGACTGTCTGTGACATTGCTCTCTCAGCCTGGGGTAGCTCAATGTGTTGTCAAGGACTGTCTGTGACACTGCTCTCTCAGTCTGGAGTAGCTCAATGTGTTGTCAAGGACTGTCTGTGACATTGCTCTCTCAGTCTGGGGTAGCTCAATGTGTTGTCAAGGACTGACTGTGAAACTGCTCTCTCAGTCTGGGGTAGCTCAATGTGTTGTCAAGGACTGTCTGTGACACTGCTCTCTCTCAGTCTGGGGTAGCTCAATGTGTTGTCAAGGACTGCCTGTGAAACTGCTCTCTCAGTCTGGGGTAGCTCAATGTGTTGTCAAGGACTGCCTGTGAAACTGCTCTCTCAGTCTGGGGTAGCTCAATGTGTTGTCAAGGACTGCCTGTGAAACTGCTCTCTCAGTCTGGGGTAGCTCAATGTGTTGTCAAGGACTCCCTGTGAAACTGCTCTCTCAGTCTGGGGTAGCTCAATGTGTTGTCAAGGATTGACTGTGACACTGCTCTCTCAGTCTGGGGTAGCTCAATGTGTTGTCAAGGACTGACTGTGACACTGCTCTCTCAGTCTGGGGTAGCTCAATGTGTTGTCAAGGACTGCCTGTGAAACTGCTCTCTCAGTCTGGGGTAGCTCAATGTGTTGTCAAGGACTGTCTGTGACATTGCTCTCTCAGTCTGGGGTAGCTCAATGTGTTGTCAAGGACTGACTGTGACACTGCTCTCTCAGTCTGGGGTAGCTCAATGTGTTGTCAAGGACTGTCTGTGACACTGCTCTCTCAGTCTGGGGTAGCTCAATGTGTTGTCAAGGACTGTCTGTGACACTGCTCTCTCAGTCTGGGGTAGCTCAATGTGTTGTCAAGGACTGTCTGTGACATTGCTCTCTCAGTCTGGGGTAGCTCAATGTGTTGTCAAGGACTGTCTGTGACACTGCTCTCTCAGTCTGGGGTAGCTCAATGTGTTGTCAAGGACTGTCTGTGACACTGCTCTCTCAGTCTGGGGTAGCTCAATGTGTTGTCAAGGACTGTCTGTGACACTGCTCTCTCAGTCTGGGGTAGCTCAATGTGTTGTCAAGGACTGTCTGTGACACTGCTCTCTCAGTCTGGGGTAGCTCAATGTGTTGTCAAGGACTGTCTGTGACACTGCTCTCTCAGTCTGGGGTAGCTCAATGTGTTGTCAAGGACTGACTGTGACACTGCTCTCTCAGTCTGGGGTAGCTCAATGTGTTGTCAAGGACTGTCTGTGACACTGCTCTCTCAGTCTGGGGTAGCTCAATGTGTTGTCAAGGACTGTCTGTGACACTGCTCTCTCAGTCTGGGGTAGCTCAATGTGTTGTCAAGGACTGTCTGTGACACTGCTCTCTCAGTCTGGGGTAGCTCAATGTGTTGTCAAGGACTGTCTGTGACACTGCTCTCTCAGTCTGGGGTAGCTCAATGTGTTGTCAAGGACTGACTGTGACACTGCTCTCTCAGTCTGGGGTAGCTCAATGTGTTGTCAAGGACTGTCTGTGACACTGCTCTCTCAGTCTGGGGTAGCTCAATGTGTTGTCAAGGACTGTCTGTGACACTGCTCTCTCAGTCTGGGGTAGCTCAATGTGTTGTCAAGGACTGTCTGTGACACTGCTCTCTCAGTCTGGGGTAGCTCAATGTGTTGTCAAGGACTGTCTGTGACACTGCTCTCTCAGTCTGGGGTAGCTCAATGTGTTGTCAAGGACTGACTGTGACACTGCTCTCTCAGTCTGGGGTAGCTCAATGTGTTGTCAAGGACTGTCTGTGACACTGCTCTCTCAGTCTGGGGTAGCTCAATGTGTTGTCAAGGACTGTCTGTGACACTGCTCTCTCAGTCTGGGGTAGCTCAATGTGTTGTCAAGGACTGTCTGTGACACTGCTCTCTCAGTCTGGGGTAGCTCAATGTGTTGTCAAGGACTGTCTGTGACACTGCTCTCTCAGTCTGGGGTAGCTCAATGTGTTGTCAAGGACTGTCTGTGACACTGCTCTCTCAGTCTGGGGTAGCTCAATGTGTTGTCAAGGACTGTCTGTGGCACTGCTCTCTCAGTCTGGGGTAGCTCAATGTGTTGTCAAGGACTGTCTGTGACACTGCTCTCTCAGTCTGGGGTAGCTCAATGTGTTGTCAAGGACTGTCTGTGACACTGCTCTCTCAGTCTGGGGTAGCTCAATGTGTTGTCAAGGACTGTCTGTGACACTGCTCTCTCAGTCTGGGGTAGCTCAATGTGTTGTCAAGGACTGTCTGTGACACTGCTCTCTCAGTCTGGGGTAGCTCAATGTGTTGTCAAGGACTGACTGTGAAACTGCTCTCTCAGTCTGGGGTAGCTCAATTTGTTGTCAAGGACTGTCTGTGACACTGCTCTCTCAGTCTGGGGTAGCTCAATGTGTTGTCAAGGACTGTCTGTGACACTGCTCTCTCAGTCTGGGGTAGCTCAATGTGTTGTCAAGGACTGTCTGTGACACTGCTCTCTCAGTCTGGGGTAGCTCAATGTGTTGTCAAGGACTGTCTGTGACACTGCTCTCTCAGTCTGGGGTAGCTCAATGTGTTGTCAAGGACTGTCTGTGACATTGCTCTCTCAGTCTGGGGTAGCTCAATGTGTTGTCAAGGACTGTCTGTGGCACTGCTCTCTCAGTCTGGGGTAGCTCAATGTGTTGTCAAGGACTGTCTGTGACACTGCTCTCTCAGTCTGGGGTAGCTCAATGTGTTGTCAAGGACTGTCTGTGACACTGCTCTCTCAGTCTGGGGTAGCTCAATGTGTTGTCAAGGACTGTCTGTGACACTGCTCTCTCAGTCTGGGGTAGCTCAATGTGTTGTCAAGGACTGTCTGTGACACTGCTCTCTCAGTCTGGGGTAGCTCAATGTGTTGTCAAGGACTGTCTGTGACACTGCTCTCTCAGTCTGGGGTAGCTCAATGTGTTGTCAAGGACTGTCTGTGACACTGCTCTCTCAGTCTGGGGTAGCTCAGTGTGTTGTCAAGGACTGTCTGTGACACTGCTCTCTCAGTCTGGGGTAGCTCAGTGTGTTGTCAAGGACTGTCTGTGACATTGCTCTCTCAGTCTGGGGTAGCTCAATGTGTTGTCAAGGACTGTCTGTGACACTGCTCTCTCAGTCTGGGGTAGCTCAATGTGTTGTCAAGGACTGTCTGTGACACTGCTCTCTCAGTCTGGGGTAGCTCAATGTGTTGTCAAGGACTGTCTGTGACACTGCTCTCTCAGTCTGGGGTAGCTCAATGTGTTGTCAAGGACTGCCTGTGACACTGCTCTCTCAGTCTGGGGTAGCTCAATGTGTTGTCAAGGACTGTCTGTGACACTGCTCTCTCAGTCTGGGGTAGCTCAATGTGTTGTCAAGGACTGTCTGTGACACTGCTCTCTCAGTCTGGGGTAGCTCAATGTGTTGTCAAGGACTGTCTGTGACACTGCTCTCTCAGTCTGGGGTAGCTCAATGTGTTGTCAAGGACTGACTGTGACACTGCTCTCTCAGTCTGGGGTAGCTGTAGTTGTAGACGCCTTCAGCAAAGCATGTTGTTTGTTGTATTTCTTTCTTTTCTTGTCCAGTTCCTTGCGTCCTTTGAGGGAGTATAACTAACTAATAATCCGTGTTGAGTGCCGATCACTGGGTACATTTTACAAAATGTGCGTTAATGCAAAAAACTGTGTACAACTTTATTTCTTAAGAAATGTATTTTATGAATGCTCTGGGAAACCATCTTCTGTATCTGTATGTAGCATCATCTGGAATGTGGGTATTTTTGGTAATGCAGATAATAATGGTTTGCTGTTATTACAGATTTATGAGCACGCAAGAGGAAAGTCTTACTATGCAGAGCTGGACCACCAGGTGACATTGATGGGGTCATTGCCGTGGTCACTGGGTGACACGAAGGTTTGCCTGGGACTACTGCACAGAGCCACAAGACACCTCACACAGGTCATATAGCTATACCAGAGTCACATAGCTATATGCCAGGGTCATGTAGCGATATACCAGGGTCATGTAGCGATATACCAGGGTCATGTAGCTATATACCAGAGTCACATAGCTATATACCAAGGTCATGTAGCTATATACCAGGGTCATGTAGTTATACCAGGGTCATGTAGCGATATACTAGGGTTATGTAACTATACACCTAAATGCATGAAAATGCCCAAAAGATGTTTCCTAGTAAAGCTTATGGCGTTAGACATGTGCCCATTTAATGATAATAACAAAGCAAAGATATTGTTTGAAAAAAAATTGAGAAAGTTTTTTAGAAAGGATTGGTAGAACCCGTAGTCAGTTGAACATACAACGGAAAAGTTTCATTGAGTTTGCTACTGTTTCAAATTCTCACATTCGTAGCGTACATATCAACCTGACCATTTATTTGCCCTACAGTTATAATTATGTGTGTGTGCATTCATGTATATAAGTTGTTTAGGTTACACGGAAACTGTAAATACATTTTTCCCAGTATTGGAGACGTGCACCTGTAGCTTATGACTGCTTGGTATATTTGCATGCAGATCTTTAATATTTTAAAAAGAAATATATAATTTTCTGTAATATTACAATACTTGCTTGGCACTGTGCTATTTTAATGAGATTCTCTGTAAAGCGCATGGACTATGTTGGATGTGGCATTATACAAAATAAACGTTACCATTGCATCAAACCAGTGTATATCATAGTTATGACACATGTACAAGTGCAGGATGACTAAATATGCATGTTGTTGTTGTTGTTGCAGACTCTCATCCAGAATCCATTCCTCAGTGACGAACTCTTTGAGTCGGTCACTCGACTCACAACCCCAGAGTCACTGCTGCAGGTCAGTGCTACAGGCCAACTACGACGTCTGTGCATGCATGCCCACAGTCTGTCATCAATGCTACAGGCCAACTAGAACATGCATGCATGCAGTCTGACATTTGTGTTACAGACCAGCAACATGCATGCACGCACACACGCATACATGCACACAGTCTCATCAGTGCTACAGGCCAACTAGAACATGCATGCATGCAGTCTGACATTTGTGTTACAGGTCAGCAACATGCATGCACGCACACACGTATACATGCACACAGTCTGTCATCAGTGCTACAGGCCAACTAGAACATGCATGCATGCAGTCTGACATTTGTGTTACAGGCCAGCAACATGCATGCACGCACACACGTATACATGCACACAGTCTGTCATCAGTGCTACAGGCCAACTAGAACATGCATGCATGCAGTCTGACGTTTGTGTTACAGGCCAGCAACATGCATGCACGCACACACGTATACATGCACACAGTCTGTCATCAGTGCTACAGGCCAACTAGAACATGCATGCATGCAGTCTGACGTTTGTGCTACAGACCAGCAACATGCATGCACGCGCACACACACACACACACACACACACACACATACATGCACACAGTCTGTCATCAGTGCTACAGGCCAACTAGAACATGCATACATGCACACAGTCTGACATTTGTGCTACAGACCAGCAACATGCATGCACGCACACACGCATACATGCACACAGTCTGTCATCAGTTCTAGAACATGCATGCATGCAGTCTGACATTTGTGCTACAGACCAGCAACATGGATGCATGCACACACGCATACATGCACACAGTCTGTCATCAGTGCTACAGGTAACTTATAACATGCATGCATGCACCCAGTCTGATATCAGTACTACAGTTCACCTACAACATGCATGAACACATGCATGCACACACACTCTCTGACATTAGTGCTACAGTTCACTTACAACACGCACACACACGTGTACGCACACATGCATGAAGTCTGACATCAGTGCTACAGGCCTCTTACAACATGCATGATGGTACATGCACAAAGTCTGACAGTAGTTCTACAAACCACTGATAACATGAACACACGCACGCACGCACGCACGCACGCACACACGCACACATGCACGCTTACATGTTTGACATCAGTACCACAGAAGTAGAAGTGTTTTTTTCATCCCTGGAGGTTACATTTCTTATCCAGACAGTAAACTGTACAGTTGTTTCCAATTTATAATTTAACAGCTATAACAGTCAGACCAACATTTAGGAGGTTTGTTTGCAGCGTTATCTTCCACACAATTAGGCACTTCTACATAATAACCAATATTTCTGTAAAACAGCATTGTGTTGTACATAAGAAGCAATCAACAATAAACTTGAGTGAGTTTGTGGCACGAGGACAGCATGCCACACCACCAGCCTAGGCCACTTCACTCTTACTGGTCGTCAACTTTCTTGTCATCGTTCCAGGACTGTTGGCAGATAAGCAGATCCAAAGCAGCCTTGCAGGTCGGGGCAGCTGCTAGGAAACATGTGCTGCCATCTAGTGACAGTGAGACAACTGACAGGAAGGAGACCGTGATCCGAAGTGAGGCTGTTGTTCTTGTTCGTTATATTGACAACATCCTGGCTGGCAGTGAACTCCACACATGCAGGTAGAATCAGGCTGTTAACCAGAAATATTTTTTGCAAGTCTTGAATTAATCAAAAGTATGCCTTTTAGTACGTGAACGTCTTGCTTGGAAGCTTAGTAGGAGTCTCCCGTCCCTTATATGACATAATCCTTTATTTTCCTATCATTCATTATATACTTACCACTTTGTTTTTTTCTCATGTCAATTCGATTGCAATATATTGTATGGGCTTTTGTTTTTATAACGATTATATTTTTATAACAATTATTTTGTTATGTTATGTATTTGGGACAAGACATGATAGTCATTAATGCGGGCCATTAATGCGGGCCCCTAGATTTTGAACTATTAGTTAATCTAGTGTCCAGCTTGTTCACTCTAAATTCCACCAGTCTCATTAGTTATGATTACCCGTATTGGCCAGTCATCTGTCAGCCTTGAAGACAGGCAGACGGCTCTGGCTAAGCCCCTGGGTAGTTCACCCATCACTGGTAACTGACATTTACCATTTCTTGTGTTCTTCTAGGATTAGTTGTATCAAACGTGTGTGCTTTGTAACAAAATTATTGTAATAATACGTTGACACATGACACTAACAAAGACATGTCATCACACATGACTTACAGAGACATGTGTCATCACACATGACTTACAGAGACATGTGTCATCACACATCACTTACAGAGACACATGTCATCACATGTGACACTCACAGAGACACGTCATCACACATGACACTCACAGAGACACACTCATCACACAGGACACTCACAGAGACATGTGTCATCACACATGACACTCACAGAGAAACATGTCATCACACATGAAACATGTCATCAAACATGACACTCACAGAGACACGTCATCATACAAGACACTTACAAAGACACGTTTCATGACAAAAAACACTGCTAGAGACACATGTCATCACACATGACACTCACAGAGACACGTCATCACACATGACACTCACGGAGACACATGTCATCACACATGACACTCACAGAGACACATGTCATCATACATGACACTCACAGAGACACACTCATCACGCATGACACTCACAGAGACACATTCATCACGCATGACACTCACAAAGACACGTCATCACCCATGACACTCACAGAGACACATGTCATCACACATGACACTCACAGAGACACACTCATCACGCATGACACTCACAGAGACACGTCATCACCCATGACACTCACAGAAAAACATGTCATCACACATGAAACATGTCATCACACATGACACTCACATAGACACATGTCATTACACATGACACTCACAGACACGTCATCACACACGACACTCACAGAGACACGTCATCACACATGACACTCACAGAGACACATGTCATCACACATGACACTCACAGAGACACACATCATCACACATGACACTCACAGAGACACGTGTCATCACACATGACATTCACAGAGACACGTGTGATCACACGTGACACTCACAGAGACACATGTCATCATGCATGACACTCACAGAGACGTGTCATCACACATGACACTCACACAGACACATGTCATCATACATGACACTCACAGAGACACGTGTCATCACACATGACACTCACAGAGACACGTGTCATCACACGTGACACTCACAGAGACACATGTCATCATACATGACACTCACAGAGACGTGTCATCACACATGACACTCACACAGACACATGTCATCATACATGACACTCACAGAGACACGTGTCATCACACATGACACTCACAGAGACATGTCATCACACATGACACTCACAGAGACACATGTCATCATACATGACACTCACAGAGACACGTGTCAACACACATGACACTCACAGAGAAACACTCTTCACACATGACACTCACAGAGACACACTCATCACGCATGACACTCACAGAGACACATGTCATCACACGTGACACTGACAGAGACATATGCCATCACATATGACACTCACAGAGACACACTCATCACACATGACACTCACAGAGACACATACATCATCACACATGACACTCACAGAGACACGTGTCATCACACAAAACACTGCTAGAGACACGTCATTACACATGACACTCACAGACACGTGTCATCACACATGACACTCACAGAGACACACTCATCACAAATGACACTCACAGAGACACATGTCATTACACATGACACTCACAGAGACACATGTCACCACATATGACACTCACAGAGACACACTCATCACACATGACACACACAGAAACACATGTCATTACACATGACATTCACAGAGACACGTGTGATCACACGTGACACTCACAGAGACACATGTCATCACACATGACACTCACAGAGACACATATCATCACACATGACACTCACAGAGACACACATCATCACACATGACACTCACAGAGACACGTCATCACATATGACACTCACAAAGACACATGTCATCACACATGACACTCACAGAGAGACATATGTCATCACATATGACACTCACAGAGACACACTCATCACACATGACACTCACAGAGACACATACATCATCACACATGACACTCACAGAGACACGTGTCATCACACAAAACACTGCTAGAGACACATGTCATTACACATGACACTCACAGAGACACACTCATCACAAATGACACTCACAGAGACACATGTCATTACACATGACACTCACAGAGAGACATGTAATTACACATGACATTCACAGAGACACATGTCATCATACATGACACTCACAGAGACGTGTCATCACACATGACACTCACACAGACACATGTCATCATACATGACACTCACAGAGACACGTGTCATCACACATGACACTCACAGAGACATGTCATCACACATGACACTCACAGAGACACATGTCATCATACATGACACTCACAGAGACGTGTCATCACACATGACACTCACACAGACACATGTCATCATACATGACACTCACAGAGACACGTGTCATCACACATGACACTCACAGAGACACGTGTCAACACACATGACACTCACAGAGAAACACTCTTCACACATGACACTCACAGAGACACACTCATCACGCATGACACTCACAGAGACACATGTCATCACACGTGACACTGACAGAGACATATGCCATCACATATGACACTCACAGAGACACACTCATCACACATGACACTCACAGAGACACATACATCATCACACATGACACTCACAGAGACACGTGTCATCACACAAAACACTGCTAGAGACACATATCATTACACATGACACTCACAGACACGTGTCATCACACATGACACTCACAGAGATACTGTCATCACAGATGACACTCACAGAGACAGGTGTCATCACACATGACACTCACAGAGACACACTCATCACACATGACACTCACAGAGAAACATGTCATTACACATGACACTCACATAGACCCACATCATCATCCATGACACTCACAGAGACACAAGTCATTACACATGACACTCACAGAGACACATGTCATCACACAAGACACTCACAAAGAGACACATCATCACACATGACTCACAGAGACACACGTCATCACATATGACACAGAGACACACTGATCACACAGAGACATGTCATTACACATGACATTCACACCGATACATGTCATTACACAAAACACTGCTAGAGACACACGTCATCACATATGACACTCACAGAGACACACTGATCACACAGAGACATGTCATTACACATGACATTCACACCGATACATGTCATTACACAAAACAGTGCTAGAGACATGTGTCATCACATATGACACTCACAGAGACACATGTCATGACATATGACACACACAGAGACATGTGTCATCACATATGACACTCACAGAGACACACTCATCACACATGACACTCACAAAGACACATACATCATCACACGACATTCGCAGAGACCCACTCATCACACGTGACACTCACAGAGACATGTCATCACACATGACACTCACAGAAAAACACGTCATCACACATGACACTCACAGAGACACTCACCACACATGACACAGAGACACGTGTAATCACACATGACACATTTCCTCCTCGACATTTCTCTGTTTGTCCTAAAATCAATTAGAATGTCACCACTTGACATAGAACAGTGGATAAATTATCTTTGTATTAGTTGAAATTCTTGCCCACTTAGGATAGGGTTAAAACATGTCTTACCTTTTAAAATCATTGGATAAAGTTGATTTATGACAGTTCCAACCACATGACACAATTAATTAAGATTAATCGAGTGGATCATATTTACAGTGAGTGTTTATGTTACAGATGTGAAGAAGTCCTCAGGAATAAGTTGAACTCACTTTCACTGCAGCCACAAGGGACGGTGAGTGTCATTGGTAACAAGGGTGGTTGGTCGTGTCTCAAAGTTCTGCTGTTGTGCTCCAGTTACTTGTCTGTGTGTGTGTGTGTGTGTGTGCGTGTGTGTGTCTGTGTGTGTGTGTGTGTTCGAGTGTGTGTGCATGCATGCTTGTGTATGCACGTGTGTGTGCAGGTGTGTGTACAGCAGACCTGCCTACCATTCCGGATTGTCCGGAATCATTCCGGAAATATACCTAAAATTACGGTATTACGGTGAGGGGTGAAAATATTACGGATTCTTTCGTTGTCACAATGAGCGTCAATCATTTCCATACTCCTCAAATTTAACTTCACTTTATTCAACAGGTGGCAGCATATATACGCTGCTTGTTGTGACATGGTTTTTCATTCTCTGCTTCTGGTCGTAATCTGACCAATAGGAAACAGTGTTACGACAAATTCGCATTTCCGCGCTCATGGCACTCAAACAAAACGAAGTCACGACTCACGCGGCATGAAATGATGCCGGGGATCGAAACGGCACCGCTACCAGCCAAGAAGAAACGTGTACTGCAAACGTTTATAACAGCATGCACGCAGACATGGCCCGTATTGTCAAGTTTAAAGAAGGGGTCAGCTTTACATACTGCCGGATACGCGAAATTTATTTTCCAATTTCACATCACAGTTACGCTTCTTCACGTTTGATTTCCATCAATGCTGGTTATGAACATCTTACCTTGTTAACTGAACGCTTCAAAACACCTCATAGTTTATTAGATACAGGGCGTGGACTTTGCTTCCAGAGTGTCATTGTGACTGCCCTCGCCCTGGCTCCACAGACTGACACGGTGTCAGTGAAGGTTCCAGCTCTAACACAAGACTTTCTGCTCCATCACTTGCTCCACCAACCCAGACAACAACTCAGGTAACTCGTCTACTCAATAAACGCCACACAGGCTGTGTCACTCATCATGAACAACATATCAATGCACATACAGGCACACTGTCTGACAGCTGCAGTGAACTAATGCATAGTAAGTAAGTAAATCATTTATTCCCAACATTTAACATTACAGGTCACAATTAAACAAATACAATGTTGAATGTGGAAAGGGGGTGAACAGAAGTACAATATATATTAGTGGTTCACCCCCAACCATTTTAGGTGCTTGCGATGTAAATACAATATGTTTTTATAGAGTAAAGATTTACCAATCAAAAATTATTGTACACAGTGCCTACAACATAATAAGTTTATATTAATTTAAGTTTTTGACATTTTTTATATTCTTATGGGTCTTCATTTCTCCACATAGTACCACAATTACAATAGTGCTGTATATCTGTCAATTATAGATGATTTGTACTTTTTTTAAACATACAAATATGCTGACACTTTCTTAAATCTTCAGGTAAACTATTCCACAGTTTGACTCCAATATTAGACACACACGTAGCCTTCAAAGTTGTACGAACGTACAATTGTTTAAATACATCTCTCTGTCTTGTTACATACCAACATTCGTTATTCAAGTGAAATCAGCTTAGAATGTTTTTCGGAAGTAAATGATATTTCACCTTGTACATTGTGATAGCCGTTTTATACTCAATATAATAAAAAACTTCATAACTTTAAGATCGACATGATGGGAGATGTAGATGATATAATAACATGTTGCTGTAAAGAAATGTTCCATACTGGGAGATGCAGAAACTGTAATGAAATATTTCGTGTTGGGAAATGTTGAATCTGTAACAAACAATCTGTAACAATTTACTGATGCATGCTGAGAAATGTGGGTGCTCTAAAGAACTGATGGATGCAGGGAGATGTGGAAGCTGTAATGAACTGATGCATGGTGGGATATGTGGAAGCTGTAATGAACTGATGCATGCTGGGAAATGTGGACAATGTAATGCATTGATGCATGCTGGGATACGGTGAAGCTGTAATGAATTGATGCATGCTGGGATATGTTGAAGATTTAATGAATTGATGCATGCTGGGATATGGTGAAGCTGTAATGAACTGATGCATGCTGGAAAATGTGAAAGATGTATTGAACTGATCCATGCTGGGATATGTTGAAGCTGTAATAGACTGATGCATGCAGGGAGATGTGGAAACTGCCGCAAGAGTTATTGTGTCATGTCTGCGCCAGACACGTGACCATTTACACACTCTACATGAGACATCTGGTGGCACTGGCTGACACTATCCCACGACACACACCCTACGCAGCCACGGCACATCAACATATAAGGTAGGTCCCTATCCACCCGACTGGCGCACCAACATATCAACATGTTTAGTATTGACTTAGAATTATTTGTGAGTGACTGTACATGTATGTACATTTTACTTCATCCCTACTGAACGATGGAGAAATAGCTTGTGTCTGAGTGACATTCTCATTAATCAAGACACAGTATGGCGAAATCAGTTTAAAGATCAAAAGTAATTAAAATCACAGAAGTACGTATCACAAACATTGAATCGAACCAAGTGCAAGTGTCAAACACACTGACAACACTGAACTTGAACTGATAGAAGAAAATAATGTATTTATGTAATAAAAGTAAATTAAAACAGTCTTCCAATGAACACGCCATGCTTAAACATATGCACCATTACATAAAGTTACAACAGACCACGTACACTCATATACTGGTATTATATTTTCAAAATGGACATATCACAGAAAATCTCAGAATTGATCATTAACTCACTATCCATCACCTTCTGGCAGTACTGTGCGTATGAGTGAGTTTGTGTGTGCGAATGAATGTGTGTGCACTACTGCCAGTTTTATTTCGCATTTGTACCATACAGAGATTCGTATGGTAACGTTTGACATAGATTTCAAAACTCAAAACAGTCATGGAAGACATACAGAGCATTGCAAACAATTGTACATACAGTAACTAAGTAAGTTATTTCGTATAAATGTTTTTACATACAACAAATGCTTTGCGAAACCATCCCCAGGTGTTAATTAAGTAAAGTTGGTAAACAGAGACGTGACATCTAGTGACACTGACAGTGTATGTTGTAGATGCGATCCCGTGGTGGTCCCAGACTTGACATCAGACACATACGCCACCATACAGACATGTCTCACATCACTGCTGCTGCATGCTGGGAAACACGTTGCCATGGCAACTAGAAAAACAATACAGAGCTTGGCAGATAGTTCTGAAGGAACAATCTGGGAGCAATTACTGATTGACACAACAGACTGCAAGCTACCCGAGTAGTGTCATCAATTGACACAGGAATGACACAACAAACTGCAGGCTACCTGGGTAGTGTCATCGAGTGACACAGGCATGACCCAACAGACTGCAGGCTACCTGAGTTGTGTCATCAAGTAACCCAGGAATGACACAACAGACTGCATGCTACCTTAGTAGTGTCATCAAGTGACACAGAAATGACACAACAGAATGCAAGCTACCTTAGTAGTGTCATCAAGTGACACATGAATAATACAACAGACTGCAGGCTACCTGAGTAGTGTCATCAAGTGACACAGGAATGACACAACAGACTGCAGGCTACCTTAGTAGTGTCATCAAGTGACACAGGAATGACATAACAGACTGCAAGCAACCCGAATAGTGTTGCCAAGCGATCGTAGGGGGTCTATGTCAAAACAAAGGTAATTTTAAAGAACAAGAAAGTTTTATTTATACCCCAATTACAATATATGTATAATATCAAATTAACGTAACATGAATAGGCATATATATTCAAACTGTATATGCAGTGTAATTTCAAATTAGGTGGGGTCTGTGACTCCTATTAAGACAATAACAGTCGCTCTCATAGGAGCCACAATAATAATTTGTTTCAACTCGATTTTACCGAAGGAAGTGCAAATGTAAATGTGCAGGAAAATAGGATGTGGACCCTACAAGCCAGCATTATGAAGCGTGATAAGGGGGTGGGAGGTCTCAAAAATGTCCACAAATAAGGGATTATCTCGGAACATTGATGTCCGATATCAAACAGAATTACTTTCAGCCCCCTCCTCATCTGACAAGTGTGTAAACATTGAAGTGATGATACCAATATATTAACAGTATCAGTCAGAAGCTTAAAATATTGATGTCTGATGCCAGACAAAACTGCCTCAGACCTACTCCCTCCCCCAAATGAACCTAATTTCGTCTGATATTGGACACTGATTCTCTGAGATGATCCCTAACATGACATGCTTTATGGGTGGCCCCTAATATGCCAGATTCTCTTCTTGGCGAGTTCACAAAAAGAGCCAGAGACGAATAAGTGACGATGTATGTAACATAGGAGATATGTTGGTGTGGTGCGCTTTACAGTCGTGTCCAGACGATTAAAGCTAGACCTGTCACACACTGCAACAAGACATTAACTATTGGTTACATTTCGTTACCATACTTTTTAGTAAATATAAAGGCTAATGTAATTAGATTACGAGGGAGTGGTTCCTTTAGAATGGAAAGAGGCAAACATTATACCGTTATTTAAAAAAGGTTCGAGAAACAAGTCAGAGAACTATAGACCAGTGAGTTTAACATCAGTGATTTGCAAATTATTAGAAAGACTAATTAAAGATCACATGGTGGATTTTCTTGTTAAACATAACTTGATAAACCCATCTCAACATGGGTTTTTAAAAGCGAGGTCATGCTTAACAAATATGTTATGTTTTTTGGAAGACATCACTAGGTGGGTAGATGAGGGATCACCAGTAGATATCATCTATTTAGATTTTCAAAAAGCTTTCGACAAAGTACCACATCAAAGATTACTCCTTAAGCTAAAGGCCCATGGCATAGGAAATGGTATAATAAACTGGATAGAAAAATGGCTGAATGACAGAAGACAACGTGTAGTAGTTGATGGGGAGGCTTCAAACTGGAAATCGGTATTGAGTGGGGTACCACAGGGATCAGTACTAGGACCTATATTATTCTTAATATATATCAACGATTTGGACGATGATATAACAAGCAAGGTGTTAAAATTTGCGGATGATACAAAAGTGTTTAGAAGGATTAAAAGTGATGGAGACAGACAGCATTTACAAGATGATCTTGATAGGTTGATCAAATGGTCTGAAAAGTGGCAAATGCTGTTCAATTTTGGGACATGTAAATGCCTCCACACAGGTCATGGGAATGAAGAGGTAAAATATAAAATGGGGGGTACTGTTCTAAGTACTACTGTAAAAGAAAAGGACTTAGGGTTAACCATTAGTGCTGATATGAAGGTTTCAGAGCAGTGCGGAATTGCAGCGTCAAAGGGAAATCAAATCCTTGGATTAATTAGGCGAAATATAGCGTATAAGAAAAAAGAATTAATAGTACCGCTGTACAAAACAATAGTGAGGCCTCATTTAGAATATTGTATACAAGCATGGAGGCCATATCGCAAGAAGGACATAGATATGCTAGAAAGAGTACAGAGGAGAGCGACTAAAATGATACCAAATCTGAGGGATCTTAGTTACGAAATACGCCTAAAAGAATGTGGTTTAACAACACTAGAGACCAGGAGATTGAGAGGAGATCACATAGAAGTGTTTAAAATATTGAATGGTTATGACAATATTGATAGAAACATTTTTTTCTCAGTTAAGAAAGATAGAAGGACCAGAGGACATGAAGCTACATTAGTAAAGGAGCAGTGTAGATTAGATATAAGAAAGTTCTCATTCTCACAAAGGACTGTAAATGAATGGAACAGATTATCTCCTGATTGTGTTTGTGCTAGTAGCGTGAATATGTTTAAAAATAAAATCGACACACACCTTAAAAAGGCGGGATACATGTAGATAAAAAGTATTGGACTCTCGATAAGCCAAAAGGCTTCCTTGTCCAACTGCCATCCAGAGTAATTTTCTGGATGGCAATCTTGTTAAATCTTGTTAAATTACAATTTTTGACATGCATAAATATACAATAGAAAAGAAGGTATGTATGTGAAGGTAATAAATCAACTACCGGTATGTCAGTCTGTCGATATCCCCTATCTAAATTAATTTTTCTATCCATACCTGCATCTGATCCCTTCTTCCTCCTCTCTCTGTTAACCCCCCCACCGCCACAGCATTCACTCGTAATCGGGTACAGTGACCATGTGATGGATCGGTTGGTATCTTCAATACGCCACATAATTATTATGTATGTTCATTGGTTGTGTCCATGAAATAAAGTTAGTTAACAGTGTTTGTGTTTACAAGTGTACATTATGTGTTTAGGACGTGTGTATGTGTGGTTGTGTTTTCAACGAGAGTGAATATGCATCTCTGAAATATGTCATCATTGAAAAGTATCGCAAAAACGACACTGTTGTGTTTGAATTTAATGCCTAAGCAAGGACCCAAGGGTGTGTCAGTTGGATGAAATGTGTTTATGAAATTATGGTTTGCGTCAATGCAAGTGTAAATTGTAATATTCTACATATATTGTTTAAGTTTTAAAATCTAGGCAAAAAAACTACTACACTATCTTGGGACCTCCATCTGCAACACATTGATGCTCAATTGCACCCCTTCCACCCGCCCCATGATGTCCAACAGCAACCCCTGCCCTGGCCTTGCCCTTGGCCTGGGCTTTGCCTTGGAACTACAACTGCTACAACTTTCTTGAAGGGTACTCACAAATAAACTGCATGCACATGAGTAGATTTTCTGTGAGGCCTGAAGTTTCACAATAAATCCAGAAGACTCCCGGAAAATACGGAAAGGTTGACAGATAAACCGGTTCATTCTAAAAAATAAAATACGTTTCATGATGGTAAGCCGAATTATTAATCGCGTTGCAACAGGTAGCGAAAAGATAACGCAGCGAACAAAATCTTGTCCCTTTTCGCAGTAATCAGCGTGTGTTTGAACTTTGGCGTCCGTTTGTGCTAATGGACTAGTAATAATAATATCGAGTTGCGTACAGTTGCAATAAGACAATGTGTTTCTTACAATACGTCTACGTTTGTAAATTGAGTAGGTGATGCCCTGTTGTTTGTGTGCGTGATTCCCGGGCGCGTGAGTGGCGCGCGCGTGCGCTGGCGTGTCAACGCGTGACGTAGTCGAGTAAACGCAGCTTTCAAACGTTCAACGCTCTGTCAGTGTGCGCCATACGTTACACTGAAGAATAGTCTTAAGAGATTCTCTTCCAGAGACAGACACAGCAACGTTAGGGGGGAAAGCACTGAGATATGCAGCACCCGCAGCAGATACAAGCGCAGCTGGTGATGGGCATACAGCAGCAGCAGCCGAGAATCGTCAACGGCAGGCCTGTCGGTCGAAAGCCATTCAACGCCCATTTCGACAGGACGAAAACTTTCCCTGAAAAATTGTGGGCGGCTGTTAATGATAAGCAATCAGATATAATATCGTGGTCAAAAGACGGTAAGTCGATTATTGTAGAGGACAAGTTATTTGTTGGTGAAGTGATGAAGTTTCACCCGGGGCTCGTCCAGATTCCGTCATTCACCAACTTCCGACGCCAGTTACGCGAATACGGCTTCGACTGGTACATTAATAATAAGTGTGAATTCGAGTTTTCGCACCCGTGTTTCACGCGGGGTCGCCCGGAACTACTCCGAGAGCTTCAGTCCCGCCGTAAGTGTCTATCCGCCGGAATGGTGCCGAAATGCGACGGAACTCGCGGGGTTCGCCGTAACTCAACCACCAACTTCCGCGACAGCTTCCGTGGCGCCAAGAAATCACACTCGGATAACTCCGTCAACAAGGCGACGCAAGTTCCCGTGTTCTTCAGTCCTTTCGCGCAGCCTTCGGCTCCCGCAATGGTCCCATTGGCGTTGTGGCAGCAGGCGAATTTGCCGACGACGCGAACCATCAATGGCAATGCCGGTGCTGGAGGTGGCGACGCGAGCTTCGACATGCCGACCAGCACGCAGAACGCCGGGTTGTTCAATGGCATGTCTGAGGAAACTGTCATCAAGTCGACAGACCGCAGCATGTCGACCCCTGGTCACGGCGGCGGGCACGCTGACGGTGACCATCAGCTGGTGAAGGCAGACAGTTCGCTGTGTCATCAGGCACCGCGTCCACAGCAGTACTGCCAACTTGGACAGTACCCGTGTAACATGAGTACACCCGTGTGGTTCCCAAGCACCATGGGCCCAGTAGGTATGTACAACCCTAACTGCTGGTACGCCGGGGGTCCACCCCCACCCCCGCCGTGTTACGGCCCTCACGTCAGACCTGCCTCCGTCGCTTACGCCGGCGCCATGATCCCGCCCCAAGACGCCGTCACCTCCATGCAGACTGGTGAACCCCACCCCGGCCTCCGAGCCCCGACCGAACAGCCAACTGAGGGAGGTGAAACCACCCACGCAAACCTAGTGAATGTTCCTCCGGAGAAATTCCATTACAACGACCCTTTGTCAGCCCGACAGACGCCTTCCACCGGGTTACAGTCGCCAACTATGGACACCGATGGCGCGACAGTCAAACTGTGGGAAAAGAACACTGAAGAGAGTCCGTCTAAAGACATGAAAGGGAAAACTTATTTCAACTTGGAAGCAAACAATAATATCTGTAATATGGCCAGCAGTCCGTGAAACGGGGACACTGAACGCGCCGTTTGCGCGTGTGCAAATACCAGGTGACGTTTGGGCTTGCAGCTTCCGAGGGCATTGACATGACTGCTCTTTACAATAGCATTGTTTATTTTAAGAATATTGCTTTTATATATCTTATTCCGACATTATTTAAGATCAAAGTTGAATATATTCCAGAGTTATCCGCTTTCCAGCGAATGTTTATTGATATTTGTTAGATTGACGATAGAATATTATCTTTTTATAAACGTGAAGTGATCGTGAGTGTAACACTGAAAGTGTACTTACACTTGGAAAAAGTGTACATACACTTGGAGAAAGTGTACATACACCAGGTGTCAGGCTATATCCGACATACTACAACTAGTAAAACGTAATTTTTGCAACTACTTTACATATAATAAAGTACCCATCCTTTTTTTAAATACAAACTCTTCGCCGTATTTGTCAGTATACATTCGACGTTTCATGAGTCTATCACATAGACGCCGACATCGAAATAAATATTAGAGGGGCTGAATCGAAGCTAGGACAAATGTACTGTGTGTAAGTGAGGTCGAGGTCAGGCACTGCTACCACATAAAGGACCTGGACAAATCAAAGGCAGTTTGAATATTTTCTTAACAAAACCAGATAGACGACGTTACCAGCGAAAAGAACCAAGCCGTCGATCGGTCACCTTGGCGTCGGGCGATCCACCGTGCAAGAGTGTAGGCTCTACTTCGAACCAAAGCAGCAGAGAAGAACAGAGGAACGAAGACCTTCAAGCCTTACGTCATTTCCACCCAGAATCAGCACCTCCCGCTATCCTTAGGTTAAGATGAACAAATCGAGAATTAGGTTCTCAATTCTGTGTATGGACAGTTGCTCACCGGACAGTAGTTCCTTGATAAGCATGTACAATATGTTCGATGGCGAGTCTGCCTTCGTAGTATTTCCCCCATAGGTCTATAACGAGAAGCGTAACCAACGTCAGTGTCTGTGACGTAAAACGGCGGTAATCGTTACGTCACGCTTTCAAGCGGAAATCGGCAAATCTCTGTTATGTGAAATAAAGGCTGATTTATCTAATAACGATGCATCTTCAATCTTTTACATCGAGCTGTCATATTTGACAATTATACGACGTTGACGCGCGCGTGACACGAAGAAATAAAAGGAAACAGAAATTAAAAAAGAGTGGAGCGGCAACCAGTGTTCAGGTATCCTGACCAGACCAATTAGGCAACCGTAGCGGCCCCCGGGGATATCCTCGGACCGACATAGCTCTAGCCCATCATCTACCCTACTTTGGTTGCTACACACTGGCTATAATTATAATACAAAGTGTTTGAGAGGCGAGCTCCCTTTTGAAGGATACCAAGGGGGAGACTGCTACACTGGAACGGAGGGAGTTCTAGATAGGAATGGTACGAAGAAAGAAACTGTATTTAAAAGTGTTGGTTCTCGTAGAAAGTTGTAGGAAATAGCGGGTATGATTTGATCGAGTGCTGGAGTCAGACACTGTTCAGGGGGAATATCGACAAGGTTGCTACAGATCTTATAGAACATTGAGTTGGAGTTTGGTTCGTCTAGCTTCCAGAGACTTCCACCTCAGGCCGTCGAGCATTGATGTTACACGGCTGGTGTTGTTGGACCTGTTGGTGACGTATCGTGCGGCTCTTCTCTGCAATCTCAATCTTTTTCTTCCCCTCAGCGGTGGCTGGGTTACAGACAGAACAGCAGTACTCAAGGTGTGGTCGTACCAGGGCAACGTAGGCTTTGATCTTTGTTGTCCTGTTCTGCGTTTTGAGATTTCTCTTCAAGAATCCGATCATCATTTTCCCGCTCACCCTGTTGATGTGCTGCTTCCTATTGAGGTCTGTCGTGATGTCAACACCGAGGCACTTGGAGGTGGATGAGTGCCCAAGTGACTGGCCTTTCAGCTTGTAGTTGAAGGTAATGGGGTTCCTTAACCTTGTACAGGAATGGATGTTGCATTTCGGCGGGTGAAACTCCATTTCCCCGTTGACTTTCCCACTGCGCCAAAGTGTCGTGGTCGTTCTGGAGCTGACAATAACAATGGCAGTGGAATATTTAGACTGGTTGAATCCCCTGATCTCTTCTTCTTGTGTTCCAATGTGCGGAATCTTATTTAGTCGACGACTTTGACTGTGTGCTGTTGCGCGGTGCAAACACATTGCAAGATGTACGTTTAATCAACAGTTTGTTTCATATGCTTCGTGGACTAGGCAAACTCATTCGAAAATGTTAATTGATCGTCAACAGTTGTAACTTAGACAGCTATGCAGCATATAAATATTATGGGATTTCGTGAAAGTATGGTGACGCTGTTATAGGTAAGCCTATATATACAAGGGCGGATCCAGAGAGGGTAGTTTAGGGGAGGCCCAAATCTCCAATTGTACCCTTGTTGAGGGTCGCTAGAAACCCTAGTGGCCAAACCAAATTCATATTGGGTGGACCGAGCCGGAGCTTCAGCACGACTTCGCTGTCGTCGGATCCTGACATCGGAAGACGGGGGAGGGGGGTGCTGTTGAAAATAGGTCTAGGAGGGGCACGCATACCTCGGCAAAATTCCAAAGGTCTAGGGGGCATGTGCTCCCTCTCTTTGGACCTACCTGAATATGTAGGCCTTACCAGTGTTCCTTGATGAGTCAATATAGCGTTTATTGGCACACATTCTTGCACGCCAGGGGCGCTGCTGATTACACCAGTCTCAATACCCTCTGGTAGGTCGCCTTGCCAATCTCTGAATTTAAGCTCAGTCAACAATATCGCTTGCCGGCAAGTTCCGGTGGTTTAGGAAGTTGACGTAGTTAGGTATTTGAATACATAATACTGCTCACTGGCTCAGGAGAATGGTTGAATGGGTAATTATATTGGGATTCCTGGAACTGGAGCGAGTCTGCACTGTCCTCACGAGTGGTATGACGAAGTCAATTACGAGTTTGATTCAGCTAACTTAGATACATTGCGTAGGAGATCTGCCAGTGGTAGTGTACGTAGTCACCACCCCTGGCTTGTGAGGGGATCTGCCAGGGGTAGTGTACGTAGTCACCACCCCTGGCTTGTGAGGGTATCTGCCAGGGGTAGTGTACGTAGTCACCACCCCTGGCTTGTGAGGGTATCTACCAGGGGTAGTGTATGTAGTCACCACCCCTGGCTTGTGAGGGTATCTGCCAGGGGTAGTGTACGTAGTCACCACCCCTGGCTTGTGAGGGTATCTACCAGGGGTAGTGTACGTAGTCACCACCCCTGGCTTGTGAGGGTATCTGCCAGGGGTAGTGTACGTAGTCACCACCCCTGGCTTGCGAGGTTGTCAGCACTCACAATTCTAACTGTAGAAATGGAGCCCTCCACCAAATATTGCAGGGTGGGGTGGATGTATGTTTAGCCCCGCCCCCAATATTTCACGAATGTATGCTAGTATTGAGGATCGGATTTGGCGAGGACACGATCCGAACAGTTTGGAGTGTTATTTGGGAGGTTTCTGTGCATAGTTATGGTGCGTTAAATGGAGGGACGAAGAAATTCTGAGAAAAACTACACCCTTGAGGGAGGTGTGAAGCACTTTTGCACACTGCGCGGTACATTGAAGGACGAGGGTCGAGCACTGGATGTGGTAGCTGGATTGAGCCAAAGCAGAGATGAATTGGCAACAGACAAGTTGTGGAGAAGGATCACAGATTGCATTCTTGGTTTGAAGTGGCCAAGGTGAGCATAGATCAGGGGCGTGTCCAGAGAGGGTAGTCTGGGGGGCACAAACCTCTAAAAGGCGGCCTTATGGTGTAGAACATTTTTCGCTCCCGCGCCGCCATAACTTCAGCTTCCGCTGTCTCAGCTCGACCGGTGACATCTGAAGACGGGGGGAGGGGGGCTGTTGAAAATGTTTCACTGCCAAATCACCAAAATTTCCAAGGTTTGTGGGAGGCACAGACAGTCACATGGGCCCATTATAAAAGGTTTACGGGCACGTTAAATTCCAAAGGTCTAGGGGGCATGTGCACCCCAGCCCCCCACTAGACACGCCTATGTAGATGACCAACAACCTTGGTCATCACAAGAACATGATATTCCAGGAGATCTAGCCAATTTCTCCCACTCAACTTGGAACAGTGTATTTCTATGAGATCCGTAGAATATCATGCTAAAAGTCACAAGAAATCCCAGTTACAGCAACTTTCTTTGTAAAATGTAATCCTTTCAGACAGGTGGACTAACTCCACACATAAGTCAGTGGATTTTTTTATTCAAATGCAATGTCAACAAAACAAATCAACAAACGGGATAACAATGATTGCATATATATCATGTGAATTTGCTTCTACTGGTCCGTGGGACAACCAAACCATCTTTTGCCTGAATAAATAAAAAAATTAAATAATTTGTTGTTTGTTCCCGGAAATATGTACATTATAGGCAAAATGCAAGCAAACAAATTTTAACCGAAATTGTGGAACTTTAGATTTTTTTATTTCAATAAAAAAGCCAATATGTGAAATTTGACATACATATGGTAGTCAAGGTTTCCATCAAAGCTGAAGCAAATTTGAATAGTTTACAGACAAGTAGGTTTTGAAAGTTAATTGTGAAATTAAAGTGATTTACAGTACAGAGAATTGAATTCTTAATTCTAATTGTTGGTTGGACACATGAGTAACCTATCAACATAAAAAAATTAACAACTTACAAATAAAATAAAATAATCCTGTACTAAATTGCTTACAGTGGTCAAAGTTATGGCAATAAAGCAGGTAGGAGAGATCGTGAGAGAGTAGTTTCTGTCAAATGTCCTTAATCTTCTGTATTCAGACAGGAAGTGACATCACAGCCTGCTGTTATGTCTTGTCTGTACCAGGGAGCAATCTCACCAGGGACTGCACGGATCTGGGCAGTGCTGCAGATAAGTCTCCAGAGTTCCACTGTTCACTTGCATCAGGCACGTGTAGGCAGTCAGCTGAAAAAATATTATATTGTCATATTAAGTAATACTTCTTTACTAGGGCATGATTTTGTAACTCTATTCTTATTTATCTGCAAAAATATAAATCTGTGCAAATGTTAAGATTAATGCCATAAAATGGGTGTCTGTGGTGGATGTTGTCACTATATAAAAATGGGCCAAGTGGCCCTGAAGTCCTTTGGACTAATACGTCTATATGTGACCCCGGCTGACCAAATGTGTGATGTCAGAAAAATTGTAACATTGTTTTCTTACATCCTTGTAAAGGTTTGGTAGGGCCCTTTACATGGTTTCAAAAAATATGACTGCTACAAAAATTGGCAAAGTTATGGAGCATTGAACATAGTAGGGATAAAAAAGTGAAAATGAAGAAAACGGCTGTTGAAGTTTTACATTATATATGCAAATGGATTGCATGGAAATATTACATGCACAACATTCAAATGTGGCACACAGTATGTAGTTCTAGTTCTAGTTGTTTCCAGCACTCGGCAACGTTCTATTAACTGACTAGTCTGTATATATTGTGGTTACAGTGATCTTATAAGGTCTCATTCAACTAGTCAGCCTTTTTCAGAACATTATCGCCAAGTCGACCTTTCTATGCTGGCACTGAGGGTGGTCACTGCCAGGGTGCTTGTCGTCCTCAGTGGTTCTTTTACGTCCCAAATTGAGACGGGACCGACATTAACGTGATCTCCGAGTCACGAGGGATACACAGTCCCCAATGTTGAGAGCCAGGTTTTTACACCAAATATACCATACCTGCCCGGTCCGGGTTTCGAACTCGGGGCGCCGGCATGTCAGGCGGATGTGCTAACCACTACACTATCGCGCGCCCCCTTGTAATATGTATGTTATGTTGCAATGATACACTGGAAGTACAAATGTGCTGCTACAAAGACTTATCAAGTTATGCCAGATTATGTCTTCATGTGTAAAACTAACTGCCCTTAGAATGATTCAATCAAATACAGATGTATTGTGCATAGTGGCACTACCACATGAAATGTCTATTAAAAAATAGAGAAAAAGTTACTGAACGATTTTTTAATAAAAGGCAAAATGTGAAAATGTCCAGTTTGGGGATCCTTTTTAAAAATAAACAGACCATTCACACAAGATGACATACTAATGTAAATAAAAAAACAAAAAGGCATGTTGTATTGATAATGTTATAAAATTAGTACTTAAAAACAGCCCCACAGAACTAATTATAGTTATTGTTAAGATGTTTAACCTAGTTCTATTATCTGACATTGTGCCAACAGATTGGTGTATTGGGATCATTAAGCCTATCTATATACAAACATAGCAGCAGACATTGGGACAGTGTGACTGCTGCCTGGCTAAATGGATGCAATGGTGCTTTGAAGTTAGTTCTTCTGCCAACTATCCTTTTCACACAAGCCTATAGGTTTAGTGGTTGCCAGCACACTACTGAGTCTAAACTACCATGCAGGTGTGAAAAACGTCCTGATGTATTTGAACTTGAGCCACTAATTAACTGTCCACCAAACAGTAGCAGAGCAGTTTTATAATAATAACAATCCACAAGTTAAGTGGCAGTGATCTTCCTTTTATCATTCATGTGATGTTTATTGTGAGCAGGGTAGACAAATGGTTATCATACGTAGACAGGTACAGAAAGAAACTGATGTTTTCTATAAAAAAAGAACACGTTTACCTATCAATGGCATGTATTTCCTATTGTTGCCGTTTCTGCCAGGCAGAAACAGTTTCTGCCCAGCATAATTCAAACAACCCTGTAGTTAATTATTAATCAAATGTTTTTTTGGTGAATCATAGTTACAGATCATTAAGTATTATGATGGAAGTAAAATGTTGGCATGTTTACTGTTCACTTATTGCACCACGTCTTGCAGTTAGAGGAACAATTATTATAGAAAATAAAATGTTGTGGCACATATTTTTAAATACATGCATTGACGAGAAACCAGGAATTACTTTTCTGTGGCCTAAGAATAACTACTTTCAATTAACTTTCTGCTTATATAAAACAACTGCATACAAATATATACAAGACACAGACTCCACATGTGACAGATGTTTTGGGAAGGGGAATAATGTTCTGTTTCCGGTACAATACACAAAATCTACTAGGGGATAGTCTCAAGGGCCCTTCTCAAAACCACATCGCTAGATAGTGAAACATTTTGCATTTTGGGGGGCTGTGTCAGCCTTCTTCTCATGTGATGTAGAGTTACCACAAGGAGAAAACTTGTCTCCTTTGTTATTTGCTATTTACCTGAATGATTTTGAACACCGTTAGTCATAATTATAAGGGACTTGACATGGCAGCTGGTGAAATTTACAACAACCTTAGTGATGATGATGTAGACATTTTCTTGCATGTATGTTCTACTATATGCTGATGATACTAGAATAATTCAATAAAATACAGATTTCTTGTATATAGCGGAACTATGTCAACTCTTCTATTAGTTGACATTTTGTTGTTTCAGGATGACCCCTTAGAATGTAGGCACAATGGTCCAGGGGTCTAGTGGGCACTGTCTATTGACTCAAGCCTCAGCCAGTGACCAATTACAGATTAGTGACACTTTCCACCAGCCAGCCACAGTGAGGTGTGACAGATGTGGGGAAAAGGGATTAGTTGAACAAAAGGACTGGAAGCATGATAGATCTGTTGCTACATTTAGCCAGTTAGCAAATTTAGCATTTTAGGGGACCTTTGGTGCCCTTAGAATGATTCAGTCAAATAAAGATTTCTTGTGTACAGTGACACTACCACATGAAATGTATAGCAAAATTAGAGAAAAAGTTGCTGAAGTTTTTGAAAAAAATTGACAAAATGTTACATTTTTACCAGTTTTAGGGTCCTTGGAGGCCCTAGGGAGCCCTTAGAATGATTCAATCAAATACAGATTTCTCGTGCATAGTGGCAGTGCCCTAAGATGTCTATGCAAAATTAGAGAAAAATAGCACCGGATGTGTTCACGGGGTTTTACTGCAAGAGACGTCGCGTGCCTTTTTCCACTTTCGATTTAAGAATGGTATGGAATTGTATATATCGGGGCGAAATACCCCCACATTTGGGATTATTATAATTTTAGATTTAGTGTTTTTGGCAGCAGATAGCGTGGTATTCAGAAAGGCACTTTTTAGTTAATCATGTTGGCTTAGTTAATCATGTTGGCTTTAAACTCTACACATAACAAGCTCTGCTGTGATTACATGTCATTCCTTTCAATTGTTCTAGGAATACCGCTGCTGCTTTATATGTTGAAATGTGGGCTCTAACAGCTCGATGCTCAGGAGACTAGTATGGGCTCAGTCACAGGCCTGGCATTTCTTTTATTTAAATATTACAGTGTGCCAAAAAGGCTTATACACTGGTTACCCATAATAAACAAATGTCATCCATTTGGCCTTTTTCATATCTATATTTGTCTCCGTGTTGTTGCTTGCATAAAAGTTGCTGAACGGTTTCTGAGGTACGGCAGCTAACGGCAGACTTCGGACACAGAGTGATAGCAATAGTCCCTTGGACCTTCGGCCAAAGGACTAAAAAGTATGCAGGTACGAATACTTTAATTTTAGGTAAAGACCATATTCATATGTACCTGTATGTGCATTAAAATTAACTAAGTTTTAAAATCTATAATTTATGTCTGTCATTCAATTTTATACCTGTGTTATGAACTTATGAACACAAAGAATATGTACTTTATTACTTGCAAAATATGAAATGTTGAGTGCAATGGAGGTGTTGGGCATCACACTGTAGTGTTGGACATTACACTGGAGTAGTGTTGAGCATTATAATGGAGTACTGTTGAGCATAATGAACTGCTCTGGTTGAGCATACCTTGTTGAGCACTGGTCGAGAAGACAGAACGTCAAAGAGGCCAGGAAAACCAACATTCTGCAAACAATTACAAATAAATATCTTAGATTTCATTTTCTTATTAAATATGGGATTTAAAAAGCTGTAAACCATCACCTTGCAACCTAAAAAGTTCACATAATTGCATCATAAGAAAATCTTTCACTGAAGACTGGTCTACCTGATTTTAACATCAATTAACAAAAATGTTGGAACATTTGCATACAATTAAGCACATAAAAGGGCTGAATGATATCGAGGAAAGTCTGTTGATTTGGGTAAATAGACAATGCGCTGAAACAGAAGTGGACGTGTTGCTGGACTAGTCACATGCAGTTTGCTCCACTCGAGATAAGTTATTGGTGCAAAATGACCTACTTTCTGGCCAAGTTTTCTCATACATCTGTTGCCAGGAGTGCGACGGTCATCAAGGAACAATGGCGCCTTCCAGTGGTCGTAGTTCGTCTCCAGCAGAAACCAAGAACTGTTTCTTGTGCCAAGATCCCACACATCAAGGGACTTGGTACGAGATCGTGTGATGATACATCCCTGGAACAAGTCACACAACATCCATCAATTGTACAGGATCATCTATGTCATAGATCATACAATTTGTTTCAATTGTACAGGATCATCTTTGTCATAGATCATACAACTTGCTTCAATTGCAAGGATCATCTCTGTCATAGATCATTCAACCTGTGTCAATTGTATGGGATCATCTCTGACACATATCATACAACTTGTGTCAATTGTAGGGAATCATCTCTGCCATAGATCATACAACCTGGATCTGAATCATTCTTGACATAGATCATATGACATGTGTCAACTGTACAGGATCATTCTTGACACAGATAATACAACCTGTGTCAATTGCATGGGATCATCCTGTCATAGATCACACCTGTGTCAATTGTACAGGATCATCCTGTCATAGATCATACAACCTGTGTCAATTGTATGGGATCATCCTGTCATAGATCATACCTGTGTCAATTGTATGGGATCATCCTGTCATAGATCATACAACCTGTGTCAATTGTATGGGATCATCCTGTCATAGGTCACACAACCTGTGTAAATTGTACGGGTTCATCCTGTCATAGACCACACAACCTGTGTCAATTTTACAGGATCATCCTTGTTATAGATCATACAACCTGCATCAGTAGTCACCATCCGAGATGTTAGTTACACCCACAAACCATTGAAGCAACACTTGTTCTATTGTAATTATTTCACTAAAAAACACCTTCTCAAACAATCTGACTGCAGTGTTGGTTGATAGTGTTCACACTGGTAATGCCAGTCCATTTCAAGCATTGAGTAATTGGCCTTCTACTGAAATCTGCGCTAAACTAGCTGAGGCTTGTGGTTGTTTGAGCTTGTTTCAGATCAACAAAGCCACCAGCCCTACTTCACCGTAAACCAACACACTGAACTTCAGTTTAATAACATAATTGTTTGTGGACGTGGCTATCATGTCCCAAATGATGCATATCGTACAGGATTATCCATCATAGGTTTAACGAGCCATCGACAATAACAGCCATGAACTCAAGCTAAATACAGAATCCTCTTCCACTTGTGTTGCGGGAAGGGATGGATGGATGGAGATCAACTGACTGAGACAATATTCAAGACATTTTGATTTGTGTATGTGATGTTTTGATTCCATGGATTTTTGTTGTGAAATTGGGTGATTAATTATATGATTGTTGATGTCTGGGATTTACTGATATGAAAACGTGTCTGTGATTATGCCAATGTTTACACTTATGTGTGCTGTGAAATGTTCACTGTCATATAATTATACTACAATAACAAAATACACATTAAGTGTGTGCCAAAGTCCTTTGAAAAAAGGCATAATAAATGAGCTTACCTTATCTAACATGCTCACTTACTTGTCCTGTCTTGTTGCCGCCAACAATGAAGTAGGCTGGAGCGAGGAGCTTCGTGTCCCTCAGTAAGGCCCTCGCCTCCTCGTAGTCTGCTGCCTTCTCCAGGGTCTGCCTCACGAGGAAACTCGTCCAGTGGATTGAACGGTTACCCAGAATCCACTGCAGTATTCCTGTGACAAACCAGCCAAGTGTGTAAGGGTGTGCCAATGACCAATTGTAGGGCTGTAATAATTAATTAATGTATTTTGATTAATCAAATTAATTATAGTATGCAGTAGCGCAGCGGTAAGAGCTCCGGACTCTCGCTTCGAATCCTGTGCGGCGGTGTTGAACCTTGGGCAAGTTCGTTTATTCTACATTGCTTCAGTTCACTCAGCTGTATTGAGTACCTGGCTATAGACTGCGGTGGATATTTGTGTATGAATAGTCTTTGTCCATTAATTGCAGCATGGCTAAATGCTCCCCAGAGATGTCGAGATGATGTTTGATTGAACCGGTCTGCCAGGGAGTAAATTGTAAGGCGCTTTGATCAGTCCTGCGGACTGGATACTGCATTATACAAGAACTTGCCTTTTTTATTGATACATCGTGATGCACAACTGGCGATATGATATACTAATGCATGCACAGCGTATCTATATCGCCAAACTATTTATAATTGACGTTCCACTTCACCTTGGGTGATATAATTTTGTTGTTGCATATGCCGAAATGTGGGCTCTGTCAACCTGAGGGACAGGAGACTAGTATGGGCTCAGTCACAGGCCTGGCCTTGGGATGTAGAGCCCACATTTCTCTCTCTAACTTAATCTCTTAATAAACGTCATTCATTTGGCCTTCTTTCAACTCTATTCATGACTTGTGTTGGTGCTTGCATAAACACAATTGTGTGTACAAGATTTGGTTATTTAAAATGTCACAATAAAAAATGTTACATATAATTATTATGGTTTATTTATTTCTCCTTTTAACTTGAAAAACTCTTCCGAATGAAGCAAAATGCACCATTTTAAAGGTTCTAGTATTTAACCAAATATGGCAGGGTATGTCCCAGATGACTTTTGCCCTTTCTGCACTCATCTTGTCCAACACACCTGACACATTATTTTTAGTATCACGATATGTATTGTATCGTGAATCCTGTATCATGATACATACCATGAGGGTACCATACCACAACCATAGTCAAGTATGGGAGTCTTAATTCTATGGACAGTTCAAATCAGGGTTTCTATACAGTGGTGGGCCAATGATCAACTGTGGGGGTTCTAGACAGTGGTGGGCCAATGATCAATTGTGGGGGTTCTAGGCAGTGGTGGGCCAATGATCAACTGTGGGGGTTCTAGGCAGTGATGGGCCAATGATTAACTGTGGGAGTTCTAGGCAGTGGTGGGTCAGTTATCAATTGAGGGGGTTGTAGGCAGTGGTGGGCAAATGATCAATTGTATGAGTTCTAGGCAGTGATGGGCCAATGATCAACTGAGGGTTTTAGGCAGTGGTGGACCAATGATCAAATATGGGGGTTCTAGGAAGTGGTGGGCCAATGATCAATTGTGGGGGTTGTAGGCAGTGGTGGACAAATGATCAATTGTGTGGGTTCTAGGCAGTGATGGGCCAACGATCAACTGTGAGGGTTTTAGGCAATGGTGGACCAATGATCAAATATGGGGGTTCTAGGCAGTGGTGGGCCAATGATCAATTGTGGGGGTTGTAGGCAGTAGTGGACCAATGATCAATTGTGGGGGTTCTAGGCAGTAGTGGGCCAATGATCAACTGTGGGGGTTCTAGAAGTGGGTATTATGTCGCAAAATTATGAAATGAGTTTTGTACCAGTTTGGATCCCACAGACGGTGAGCTTTATAATGATGCCTCATTTGTTGAAATATCTTCAGTGGACTTTGATTTATTGCAATAAGTAAACTTTATAAAAGCAACGTCTTGAGAGAAACAAGGTTATTTTCGCTGATATTGTCTATTGTTTTTATAATCTATGTGCTCGTAAATGCAGATATTATATTAGTTTTGGATTGTTTGTTGGGGAAAAGAAACTGGACATTGAAAGATGAAATGACAAGGTGTGCATTTCCGACAAAATTGACCTAGACGGCTAAAATAAACCTGTGCGACATGTTGTGGCGTGTCACAAATGATGTGTTGAAGGGGACACTCACCTATGTATCCACCAGAGACAGCGAACCGTTCATTGATAGTAAGCGTGAACAAGCCCTGCAAGAGAAAAGTCATATTTGGGTAAGACAAACTGCTTTGTTCCACATTTCAAATATATTGGGAAAACGGCAGCATTCGTGTCTGTTTTGTGCAATTTCTGAGGGAGTTCTAAGAAGTCGCTTACCAGTGAGCTGATAACATTATGACCAGTTAACATCATAATGCCTGTGTCAAATGTTTAAACACTCTTAACACTTGTTTCAAACTGAAGCCATCTTTGAGATTTTCTGAATTTAAATATAAAATACAATATAATGTCAGTGAATACAGCTATAATCTTCCAATTTTCCATATTATAAAATAGAGTTTGGGTCACTGACTATCTGCATTTTTTTCATGTAGCTGTATTTTTCTGAAAATGTTGAAGCTGAAAATCTGTGGGCGTGCTGGTGGTCCCTTTCGGGTGGTCTGTAGATTTTTACTTTTTCAAATTTTACCAAGTAGCCTAATGGGATGGGATCTTGGCATTCAACCATGTGGGTGTACAGGGTACACGGTATGTACCATATAGTTAATATGGTACACAGTATGGTATACATTTTTTCGTTCTATGCAAAATTCTGTGATCGCCCACGGAATCGATGACTTGAAATATAATTAATTTTACAAAGAAAAATACATTTTGCATAGACGACATTCAAATAAAACGAAGGACAAATTATAGGAATATAGCACCGTTCCAAACAGTTCGAAGCTTGATCATTGTTTGGTTGTCCACTAGATGGAACGACATGCGCAGTGCGTGGCTTTATTTGGATTGTGGTTTGTATCCTGTGACCTTTACATTGCTTGGGAATATTCAAGCATTATTAGTTGACGATGTATATATGCCGCATGGAATACCGGTTTGGCTGGTGTCCAAGATATAATGTACAACTTACAGGTTTCATGCCCGTCATGACACCAATGTATCCGGCAAACCCAGCTGACTTGAAGACTATCTTGCCCGCCCTCTCAAAGTTGAGGTTGACCACCATTGGGCGCAGGGCGTCTGTCACTATCCAACTATGGTTCCTCCACCTGCCGACAGGTGACAGCACAGTAAAAACACAGAAGAACATAACCAGCATAACATTGTACATGTGGCACATGGCAAAAATCTAATTATATAATCAAGCTAGACTATATATGTGTATGTGTTTGTATGCCGTTTTCCCTCATAGACGCTTTGCATTTCGGGTGCCAAACTTTCAGGGGTCATCTACACCCCCTGGTAGAAAAGTAGCACTTTCTTAAATTCCCTGTTGGATAATGGTTTTTACTAATATTATGATTCATACTGGATGTCAGGTGGATGTTAATCAGTTGTTCACAATGTTACCTGTTTTTTTTCCAGGAAATTTCAGCAATTGTTCCGAGCTATGTAAACTGTCAACTGACCAGATGAAGACATTCTACTGAACTTGTGTTGCGAAAAATGCTCAAATGTACAACATAACAAATGTCACGTACAGTACTTCAGGAAATCGTCTTTTGTGGATGGGTATTTTTGCCAATATCTACAATAGACAGGGTGAATACATATCTGTCAAACTTACCCCATGAACAAACCAAAGTCCAGGTTCCTTGCATGGAACAATGTCCCTGGAAGAGACAAACAGTTGGTTGAGTTAATTGCAGTCAACACTGACACTATAGAACTTAAAGCCCCAATATCACAGAACTTGCCGCCCTGACAACCAACACCAACAGTAACTTCAGATGTTTAAAGAACAACTGAAACACTGTATATGGCATCTTGAGCAATGACTTACATCACATTTTATTAATTTATTTCTAGTCATCATTAAAGGGATTCTTTGTAAGCTAATATACATTCGAGGTGTACCGTATCAAAACGTATTCATTTCCCATAAGGGATTTCTCTGCTACTTATGTCTTGCATGTTTATGCATAATTTGGGTGTTATCTGCGCAAAAAGCTGATAAATAATTGTTTACGCGAATCATTTTGAGCTTGTTGCCACGTGGATGATTAATTCTGCAGCCCGAGTATAATGAATATTCATGTACGCGCAGTGAATCACACAAAGACCAGTGACATCACACACACAGCTGACATGTCTGGTTCCGAGGTAAGTTGGTTCAAGCAATGGCATTGTAAATAAGCAATTTGTAGACATGTCTATTGACAGCTATTTTTATCAGTGTAGGAAGCGTATGCATTGTTTATTTATCCTGCTTCCCAATGCCGTTAGCCGAGTAACGTTTTGATTAAATAGAATTATAACGTCCGCCAACGCGGACGGCTGGGACTGTCACCGAGTCTGTCGAGCCTCTACTACAATAAATAACATAACCTTAGACAAGGGTCTCGCCTTTCTAGTTAGTAAAACTGCATTGTCCAGTATTTGACATGCAGTGAACGAAAATGCACACTAAAATATCAGTATATGCAACCATAGCAAGAGGATTAACCTGGTCGTGGATGTAATTTTTTTGCAGGCCTTTCCAAATTCCAGACAGCCGTTTTTTTAAAGTCCCCGTTTCCCCACTTATTTGAACCGAAACATAAAAATGTGACACTTGTACATTCACAGACTGTTCTTAATGCTACAGCTACGATTGTTAGTACACCTGACTGGAATGTCATCACTCAATGTAAACATTTTAGGTTTGTTAAAAAGTACACAATACCATATTGCCACGGAATTTTGCGATGCACGAATTTTGGACACCAACAGATCTGCAATATACATAAGTTTTTATCCATGAATATTTTGTTTAAATAATTATGTGAGTTCGAGTTATCTGGAGTGCACTGTATATGACCAATGCAGGTAATTATGTAGAAGCAAATTAAAAGTTGGCCAAAGTAATGGATTGGGATTTTAGTCTGACTGAATCAACATAACAAGGTTCTTTTGTATTTCTTTTTCATTTAGCCAGCTGTATATTTGGTGATAAGTCCAATCCATACCATACAATGGCCATTTTATTTGTTATTGAAACAGGAGTTCGACAGAAACAAATTCAATATCTTTTATTCTAAATGATGAGCAGAACAAATAACTATTGCACTCCCAGTACAAAATAAAACATGTTTTTACACTGATGCAATATATTCTAATATTTTGTCAACAATAATATTATGTTCTAGCCAGATATACCTAGTGAAAAAGAAACATGATTGTACCATAGTTTTTATATTCCAACAAAAACAATGCCAATCATTCAATGTGACATCGGCGGCTTCGTGCATGTAGAGGTGGTGTTTTTTCTTTTAAATCAATGCGTCTGTCATGAACTGTCGCTATGTTCATTCTCCGTTTATTCATATATTTTCTTTCTTTTCTTTGCTGAATCTGTGACATAAACAGCAGCTGGTCCACGTTTCATGTTTATAATTTTATCGATCAGGACACATTTGCATGGCGGTGGCTAATCCATACACACACATGTTGATGACGTATTTCTTGCATCTATTAACTCGGCGTAGCTAATCGAAGTCTGACGGACAGTCCCGAATATTCATGAGCATGCCTTATATGGATCGTGAAGGTGGGCCCAAAGTAGAAACTCTGCGTATGCAGAGTTATTTTTTCGATATATTGTCAGGGTCATTAGAGATTAATAAAACATAATTCTAATGAAATAAAGGCATATAATTACATGAAATAATCATATTACCTAATAATTGCGTGCATTACAAAGAGATTAAAATTCTCAAAGAATCCCTTTAAACAACTTCAGTTGCTAACATATTGTGAACATGTAGGATGGTCGCTCGGCAGCAAGAACAAGAACAAGGGTACATTGTAGATTACCTACGGTGTGTGCTAATGTCCAAAGAATTATTACTAATTGTTAACATGATGTGAATTGCTGTGTGGATTGAGGATGGCACAAAGGATGTGTCTGGGGTATTAAAATACAAGGTGTGCGGGTAGCTAGTGGGGGGTGAACTGATAGGGGTAGACCAGTGTTCTGCCCAGGTTTTCAAAAGGGCAGGGTGTCATTTTAGTAAAAGGGCACATGAGCGTGGTGAGCAGTGGTTAAAAGGACACTTGCGACACGCGACTAAATTAAATACATGAGATGTAGTAGCAGTGTACAGCTTGTAGTTTAATATCATACTACTTACATATAGTATATTATGTACACAGTGTATACATATATTTATGTACTATAATATACGCTCGGGCATTGTAGAACAAAACATAATATTCAGCTTTACATAACTTTTTAATTTGTGTCAATCTGCATAATATTCATTCAACATACACAGAGAATATTATATAGGTAATATTTGTGCCAAATTCCTTTGGGCTAGGTTTATCATAATTGAGTTATACAGTTATGTTCGATTTTGAAATTTTTTAATGTACAAGCAACATAGTAATTTTGAAAAATGACATTTAGATCAATAGAAATGTGGACAAATGGGACATTATATTATATATAGACAATACAACATGTTTAATTTAGTTACTTGGCATGTCTTAACTTTATTTAAGTTTTAGCAAAACACAATATTCAGCATGACATAACATTTTATGTATAAATTTACATCATATTTAATATTCTATTATATACCTGGTAAGCAAAAGGTATGCAAAATATTGTTGGGCTAGGCTGAACAGAAATTTAGATACATTGCACTGCAAATAGTAAAAGGTGTAACTGAAAAGATGTGACCTCATACATTAAAATAATCCATAGCTAATTTTGTTTTATTTACCGAAAAAAACATCCACACACAATCTCAATGTTAACAATCAGTCAACAAACAGAAAAAAGTAACTATCACTAGTTTGAAGCCACTGTTTAATGGTACCCCTCTGAAGGTAGCTACTGCTAAACGATTTGGCCAAAACAAGACGCTGGCCACCAGCAACCTTAGCACTCCTGGCAAGTTCACTACACATGCACGTGACGTTGTGATCTAGAAACGGCCCGCCTTGCATATTGAGTGTGAGTCGGTTGTTTTAACACACACATTACGCAATTATTCAGTACTACTGTTCAGCTATGTTATACTAAACGTTGTTAGGTATCATTATATGTCGGTACATTAACACGTAAAGAGTGTATGAATAAAACATTTTTCTAATCACACATGCCAGCTATGGTCCTGCTGGCGCTTTGCGACAGTCTGTCGCGAACAGGCTCTGGTCTATAGACTTGCAAAGTTTGGCGGCCCCTCAGATCAAAACGTATTTTAATAATTTTTGCACGCTTCACGATTAAGAAGTAAATGACAGATCTAACTGTAGAAGTGTCCAGGTGATCAGACTTTAAGTTTTGAAGATATAAACAAAATATGGACTACTTGGCGATATGTGTATCTAGTCGAGGTGTTGCACGAAAGTCTGTCGAGAACAAGGACTTGCAAAGGTTGGCGCCTCCTCAGATCAAAATATATTTTCAAAATTTTGCACACATCATGAGAAAGAATTTAACGGCAAATTTAACGGTAGAAGTCTCCCGACGATCAGATTGTAACTTTTGAAGATACGAACAAAATAAGGACTGCTTGACGATGTATGGTCAAGTGGCCTGATCTGTCCACTTTCGAAGATCGGCGCTTCCTCAAATCAACGTATTTTAATATTTGTTGGCACACACGATTAAGAATTTAATGGCGATCGGGACAGGTGTCAAGATTGGGCACTTGAACAATCGAACTGAGCGTGTTGCGTGATGTCTGCAAGCGCCCCGATTTCGACTTTGTATCCCATTCCCAATCGCACAATACGTTCTGTTCGATTGTTGAAAAATTGAAAGGCAGGGTGTTCTTTTTGCCTTTTCTGGGGCGTAACACCCTGCAAATGCGACCTAGGCAGAACACTGTAGACTGATAGGCGGGTGCAGTGCAGGGGGGTTCACTGGGAGGGTGAAAGTGAGATAGACTTACCTTGCGAATTCTCAGCTACAATGGAGGTGCATGCGCTGAAGATCTCGTAGAAGATGTTGAACACTACCACTTCACCTGCACAGAAACAATGCTACAGTCCATTAGTGTACTAAAATTATAAGTGACAAATATTCTGGCTAACTGCCACATCATTCAAATGCTACAGACACTATTTTAAATTATGCTAAATATTGTGTAGGATTAAAAAATTGTACCCACTTCTGAACAAACAGTAAGATGTAATTAGAACATTCTTAGCTTCAAACATAAAATAACTAGACACATTACCAAACAGTTAATTGCTATAAGTAAATGTGACAACATTGTCACATTTAGTAACTGCTATAACAAATAGTGCCCAGCAGAGGCAATCAATTCTGATGTCGATTAAGTGGCAGACACAAAAGTTCGCAAATTCACCAAAGTTATAAAGCTTTACTGAATGGATTGATGATCCAGTTTATCAGTTATTAACAGTATATATAATTACCTATCAAGAAACTTGGTATGTGATCTGGATATTTCCACCACATCCCGCAGTCTTCTCTGCTGAAGATCTCGATGCGATCAACTTATCCAAGTTTCTTAATAGGTAATTACGTATAGTGTAAAGCAGTACTTATGAGTGGGTTCACTGGCGAGTTCACAAAATCACAGATTCCACACCACATATTGGTGGGTGAATGGTTTGAACCAATGGGAAATTCATTATGTTTTGTGGATGTCGCAAAATTGTGAGTCGACCCCTAAAGACAAGCAAGTATTGATATACCCAATGGCAGTCCTGTCATGTTGGCGATTCCCTTCATCTCCTGGCCGTAGGGAGCAGGCAGGCTATCAGCCAGGGAGCCCTGTAACAATGCATTCACTAATTACTCTAAATGCTGAACACAGCAACCAAATACACACCTCCACACTGTAGATGTTTTTTATAAGACATTGAATGGTTATGAAAATACTGATTCAAGCATTTGTCCTTAATTAAAAAAGACAGAAGACATAAAGCAACTTTAGTGAAGGAATAACAAAGGTTAGATATCTTGCAATATTCATTCAGAATAAATTAAACGAATAAAACAAATTATCTGCTGATTGTGTAAATGTTAGCCGCATATGTTTAAAAACAAAAGTAACAAATATCTCAGAAGGGGGTACACCTAGATGTCAACATGTTGCACTCCTGATAAGCCAAAAGTCTTGTCTGTTTATCAGCACTATATGTTTGGTCAGCCATGCTGTGTTTACTGTACTTACCAAATCTTTATCAATGAAGTCAATGATATATTTAGTAACTTGTCCAAAAGCTAGGACAATCTGTTTGAATTCCTTGAGAAGATGTGCCAGCTGTAACGAACACAAAGTGCTGTGAAGGGAATATTTTCACTTCAATTTAAGAAACACTGAAACGCAAACATGACCACAAATTTCTCTAGGAAGCATCCAGCCACTACAATTATTGCCTGAAGACCATTTGTACACATTTGTTCACACATCTGAGTGAACTGGAGAAACATAGAGTGAACGAACTTGCCAAAGGTTAAAGATTGCAGCATGATGACTCGAACCCAAGTTCTACTTGGGAGGTGAGATCTTACAAAATTAGTTTCAGCATAGGATATTGTAAAGTAACGTGGATGTGCAATTAAAATATCCATCCGTCCGCCCATATGCTGTGCATGCGTAAACGAACAAATGAACGTTAACACAATTTCTTTTTTCTTTAAAACAAATTACGATATATGAATAGTGACAAATTACGACAGACGAAAAATCAACAAATTATGCTCAAATAGTACGCTCTCATATCAGATAGTAACTAACTGTCACGTACAGCTGGTCCCTTGTCCTTCACAACTGCGTCCCATCTGTGTTCCGGTGGTTCGTCCAAGTTGACAGTGTATGTAGGAACGACAAGTCTGAAAACAGCATCAATATGAGTGAGTTTCTAACATGGCAGTCTGGAGCTGTCTCATACATCTCTCACATTCACCAGAACTTCAAGACAGGTTTTTAATACAAATGTTCATATTCAATATAAATTACGAATGCTTGCATAACTGTAGCTATTTTGTCCAACTAATAATAATACATTTCTTATACAGCACCCCATCTAAATAATTGTTCTGGGGTGCTGTACAAAGGTTATTGTAAATAAATTAATAACATAAAACCACACATATTTTACGATACTAATGTCCTAAAATGTGCAATCAATACTGGTATTACTACTAAATAAAATCAACTATATTGTTTATAAAAAACTTTTAAAAATAAATAAACATGTGTATACAAGCTATTTAAAATATAATAATAATAGATTAATTATAATAATAAAAATAAATGTATAATTAATTACAATCGTTGAATGTTAACTATTGGTGTATGGCTGCAGCAGAACCTCATCAATGAGTTGTATAACTAGGTTTACCTTCCTTTTGGTGGATACTGGCCAAGAACACATTCCTCTTTGAACTGAAAATAGAAAGCAACTATATATATTTGCTAATGTCTTTGCTATTCAAATTTGCTAACTGCACATGTAGGCATGCATACATGGGATGAGCGAAATTTGTTTCCAAAATGGGAGTAAATTTACACTGGTGTACTCAAATGACAGTCCCATACTCTAATCGGTGGTTTATATAATATTGTAAATGGCTATGATTTTGGCCCATGATTATTTTTTTGATTTCATTACAGCCCATGGCGAGGTTAATTTTTTATTTCAATTTTTTATTTAATTTCATATTTCTAATACATAACCAGCTTTCTTTCTAATTTATTTGTTTTTGTCCTTATCCAATGTTAGAAGAATTATGGACATGGACTGTGTCAGCCGGGGTTTAGTCCCGGAGACTGCTATGGTTGCCACATTGGCCTAGACATGATACCTGAAACAGAAAATTACACTTATCTCTCATTTCTCTTTTTTGTTTCCTTGTGCAACCAACAAACCAACAATTGTGTAATGATCAGGACTGATCGTTCAACATAATATTCAGATGTTTTAATTTTGAGAAATATTATTAAATCTTTTGTCTGTTCCTAGAATAAATAATATGGTATGATTTTGATCTTGATTGTACACTGGCCAACACTCCTGTGGAGTCATACACTGATACAGTCAGGGTTTGGGTTGGGTACGCATGCTAATTAGTCATGTATTAAAGCGTGTTTGATTTTCTGTGGTTCTGTGATGTTGACTATTGCATCTGGTTGGCTAATGATCACTCATGGAGTCACTAAAGATTAGTAAACTGTAGTCACAAGACTAGACCAAAACCACATGTATCCCATGCCATGACCATGGACTTATATGTCTATAGACCAGACCTAGACAGACTCATATAGTTCCATAGGCATAACGTAGGCATAGTCTACCGCATAGTCATGGGCAGTCCTACTCATAGACAAGCCCACATCACATGTGACATGACAACTGACAGTGACATGGTCATACTGTCAGCCTGTCAGGCAACACTCGGTGTTGGCAGTTGACAGTATTACTATTAGCAAAAATAGATAAGCGAGCGAAAAATGAACAACTGTCAAACACGTTCCAAAAATGCATTTTTAATGATTGCTAGTACCAATACGGTTCGTCGGATCCCAACAATATTGATGTCATTTGAAAGTTTAAGCGTTCTGCTATTCAAACATATAAATGGTTTCCTGATAATCATTCCTAAAATTAACCGACAACGGACCTACAACCGGGCCCGTTCCGGTGTCTTAGACACTGCGAACCATGTTGTTTCGTCGACACAGTTCACCAATCTACCGATTGAGGCACCACTATCTGATTTCATGGTATAAGCTCCACCCACTTTCAAACGGCTGCTAAAATGACATACGTGAAGTAGGCGTGACGTCACAATCACGTATATCAACCAACCAACGCAACGAATTTAGACCCGTTGTGTGACGTACTTTATTGTGACGTCACGCCGACGTAGAGATGTATCAGTTTCGCTGCGATCAAAGCACATTAGTTTCGCCGCGGTTTAAAAGTGGGTGGAGCTTATAACATGAAATCAAGAAATGGTGAAGTGCGCATGTCTGAACCTATGCAAATGAGGAAAACAGCGCCGCAATCGGAAGATTAGTGTACTGAGTACCCGCCGCCAACATCGTTCGGAACCGTACAGAACACCGAAAACGGCATGATTGTAGGTCCATTTATGATTTATCGGTGTTCTTTGAACGGTTACCGGGAAATCTAGATGTCGCTAGAATAACAAAAAGTGCATCCTTTCAAATGATACCAAGATCGTCGGGACAGGACGAGTCGTGAGGGTGCTAGCGACCGTAGAATTTCATGTTTTAGACGTGTTCTGAGTTGTTCATTTTTCGCTCGCTTATCTATTTTTGCTATTAGCCAACATGGCAACAGAGGGCAACGAACAACTATTCAGAATAGTCATGTCAAGGTGCGACCTATTATACTCTGTCATCGACTGCTTAGAACTACCGTAAAATGCTTAACTGCTTACCTTTAAAGCATGCACTGTTAGCGCTAGGCTAAGCAACAGGAGTAGAAAACGCAGAACCATCTTTGCATTCAGCAATTTCCGCATCAAAACCAGTGCTAGTTTGTCGCATGTGATAGGTCACATGACACACGATTCGTTGCCCTCTGGCGAATGTTGACAGTTTAGTTAACTAACTGTGCACTAGATGGAAGCATTCATCTCCAAACGCCAAGCTTCTGTTGATGCGACTGTGGCCAAAGGCAAAGGCTATGTTTATGCCTGGTAGTTTAATACTTTATGGCGATGTTCCCAACGAGCAAACGTCAGTAATAATTATTTTATAAGTATAATATATGGTTATATATAACGAGATGAATATCATAACAACATGTATGCATGAATATATGCCATGGTGTACGATTTGTATATGAATTGAAAACAATAATCAAATCCATTAATAATTATTTTTATTTATACCTGACGTAACGTTTTTTCAATCGTTCAAAATTTAACGTAGTACTGGGAGAAGATTAAGAATAATTTGAAAACCGTGCATTGTCCTGAAATGCACTCATTTGTCTAATTAAATGTTTCGAATTATACAGCAAGATTGTTACATTTCTAAAATGGCCGGACCAAGTCCAAGAATGTATGTAGTGTGTGTATGTTCTACATATCTAGCAGTTACAGTGTGAAGAAATGCACTCCATGTGTCCATGTTATAAATTATTCTTTTTGTGACCATGATGAAGTGTGCCAGTAATACGCTGTTATATTTTAATATTTATATATATATTTGTATACACTGTGCCCGCCCAAACGACACTGTAATTGCCCTTACAGGGATGAATAAAGTTGTATTGCTCGATTGATTGAAAAGGGAAAACTTGTCTTGTGCTACTGGGGCTCATGTTGCGGTCGATTATCTTAGAGTAAATCAAATGTGCCAATACATGTATGCACAGGAAACACTCTTCTAGACATTTAACTTTTCTGTGAACTAACCTTAAGGTGGTTTTGGCGAAAATAATTCAAACATTTCTAAAAATACTTCGGAATGCGTATGTCGAAAGATGTGACTGGCACGTTATAACAGTGATAACTTATTCAGAAAACACCGACCAACATAAACTAATATATTAATCAAACCTTACATCTTTCACAGTTGTGAAAATGCAACGTATCGTAGGTTTCCGTTACTCTGCATGCATACAGGGATGCTATTCTGGTGGACAAGAAACACATCTTCGTGAAATGAAACGACAAATAGCTAGCGTTTAGACGCCGCTGTTGCTGGCCTACAACCACGTCCGCGTGCGTCGTATAAAAGCGAGAGCAGCTCGCGGTCAAGTCATTCGTGATTCTAAACACAATTGTTGTTGTTGTTTAAATCAGTTCATCGCGAAGTTGTAAAAATGTCGTCACCCGATGTTGATACCACGGCTAAGCCTGCAGCGATCAAGCCCGTCAAGCCTGTCAAGAAGCCAGCGACCAAGCCGAAGAAGCCCGCAGCTCATCCCAAATACACCGAGATGATCGCCGCGGCCCTGGGAAGTGTGAACGAGCGAGGCGGTTCGTCGCGACAGGCGATTCTAAAATACATCATGAGTCACTACAACGTCGGCAAAGACGATCGCGTCGTCAACCAGCACCTGAAGATGGCACTGAGGGCCGGCGCAAAGAATGGCAGTCTGAAGCAGGCCAAGGGTACAGGCGCCTCCGGCAGCTTCCGTCTCGGCGAGAAGACGAAGGCAGCACCGAAGAAGAAGGCGGCGGCCACAAAGAAACCGAAGGCAGCCAGTGTCGCGAAGAAGGTGAAGACGTCGAAGAAATCGAAAACACCGAAGAAGGCGACTGCCAAGAAGCTGCCAGCAAAGAAGCTGAAGACAGCAAAACAAAAGAAGACAGTCAGCAAGAGCGCCAAGTCAAAAACAACCACAGCCAAGAAAATGAAGTCGACGAAACAGAAGAAGACACCTGCGAAAAAGTTTGCTAAAAAAACGTCGTAACTTGTGCAAACTGAACTCTGTATGATAGTGTACATATTATTGAACGGAACTGTTAGTTGGCCCTCGACGTGCTGATCGGCGATGGTTCCTCTGTATCATTTACTGTTTGTGTAGTCACAATGACACTTGACGTGAAACTGCGCCGCAAACATGAACTGTGTGGACGTTATCGTGTTGCCTGAAGAAAATCGAACGATATATTGAATACTTGTTTGTTTCACTACGGTGATAACGGAACACGCTACACGAATGTGTTTGAATGATGTACATTTGACGAGAATATAGACTGTTTTATATCGAATCGTATCGTGTTTTCATTGTCCTCGATCCGGCCGAACTCCGTCCTGTGTGCTCGCTAGGATGTAGATCACTAGATGTCAGTCCCTGCTAAGAGGTCAGGCCATCCCTAGGAACACCTAACTTTGAATAATTGTGTAAATCATTAAAGCATGTTATAAAGGGGCGAATATAGCATATGACCAATGAGAAGGGGACGCAGCCATCCCTTTAAGGGGCTCAGCAAAACCGGGGCGCGCCCCCTGGATCCACAACATCAAACTAAACACCTCTGTGAAGTTTGTTGAAGCAAAATGGGTGTGTGCATACCACGCCCCTGGATCCGCACATAGTAGTTTAGTTCGGGTACACATTTCGTACTATGATTTTTTCATGCAACCAGTTTTTGGCCCCATGTTTTGGTGGCATGACCCTTGATTCTGGAAAGTGGGAGGCCGGTGTAGCGTGACACAATACCTCGAGGTATTCTATCACGGGCCATTTCAGATCCACAAATTTGTCTTCGTGACTTCATATTTGCAAACACCACGCAGAATCACACATCACATATTTACACCCCAAATTCTCACACACATGCCACCTACTGGCTACATATATGCAGAGAAGATGCTATAATATCTCTAAGGGGTGAGGTAAGGTGAAATATAACTTTACTTTATAGCTATAGTCCTTATCAAGAATACTGGTTTTATACGATAATATCAAAATTTTGTATACATATTTTTGAAATATATGGTGTTTTATTTGGAATTAAAATTATTTATTTGCCTAAAATAAACATGATTTCAACGTATTTAGCCGTGCTGAAAAGCCTCGCTGGCCAAAACCGCCATGGTTGATTGCTTGCGGCTAGGGAGCGCGGTATTGTGGCACGACGGGGTTTTCTGGCACGCAACACCGCCTGCAGTGACTAATTAAAGCCCTATTTCTTTTGCAGTCCGCGGAGTCGCCGGAAGCGGAGAAAGCGGAGAGGGTAAAAAAGAATAGACTTCGGCGCACATCGGAGATGGTAGCAACCGCCTTGTTATCGCCCATAAATTATTGTTTTGGCATAATCTATGGAAAGATTGTGGCTCTCCTCGCAATGCTGTTATTGCTGACGTCATGCGTAGATCACGCTCTCAATATCACAGAGCAGTTCGTTTTGTTAAACGTAATCAAAATAATTGATAATAAAACTACTATTGGAAATTGTAGAACAAATTAGCGCACCGCTTGCAACAGTTTTCAATTTGTCATTAGAAGAGGGAGTGGTTCCTTTAGAATGGAAAGAGGCAAACATTATACCGTTATTTAAAAAAGGTTCGAGAAACAAGTCAGATAACTATAGACCAGTGAGTTTAACATCAGTGATTTGCAAATTATTAGAAAGACTAATTAAAGATCACATGGTGGATTTTCTTGTTAAACATAACTTGATAAACCCATCTCAACATGGGTTTTTAAAAGCGAGGTCATGCTTAACAAATATGTTATGTTTTTTGGAAGACATCACTAGGTGGGTAGATGAGGGATCACCAGTAGATATCATCTATTTAGATTTTCAAAAAGCTTTCGACAAAGTACCACATCAAAGATTACTCCTTAAGCTAAAGGCCCATGGCATAGGAAATGGTATAATAAACTGGATAGAAAAATGGCTGAATGACAGAAGACAACGTGTAGTAGTTGATGGGGAGGCTTCAAACTGGAAATCGGTATTGAGTGGGGTACCACAGGGATCAGTACTAGGACCTATATTATTCTTAATATATATCAACGATTTGGACGATGATATAACAAGCAAGGTGTTGAAATTTGCGGATGATACAAAAGTGTTTAGAAGGATTAAAAGTGATGGAGACAGACAGCATTTACAAGATGATCTTGATAGGTTGATCAAATGGTCTGAAAAGTGGCAAATGCTGTTCAATTTTGGGAAATGTAAATGCCTCCACACAGGTCATGGGAATGAAGAGGTAAAATATAAAATGGGGGGTACTGTTCTAAGTACTACTGTAAAAGAAAAGGACTTAGGGTTAACCATTAGTGCTGATATGAAGGTTTCAGAGCAGTGCGGAATTGCAGCGTCAAAGGGAAATCAAATCCTTGGATTAATTAGGCGAAATATAGCGTATAAGAAAAAAGAATTAATAGTACCGCTGTACAAAACAATAGTGAGGCCTCATTTAGAATATTGTATACAAGCATGGCGGCCATATCGCAAGAAGGACATAGATATGCTAGAAAGAGTACAGAGGAGAGCGACTAAAAGAATGTGGTTTAACAACACTAGAGACCAGGAGATTGAGAGGAGATCACATAGAAGTGTTTAAAATATTGAATGGTTATGAAAATATTGATAGAAACATTTTTTTCTCAGTTAAGAAAGATAGAAGGACCAGAGGACATGAAGCTACATTAGTAAAGGAGCAGTGTAGATTAGATATAAGAAAGTTCTCATTCTCACAAAGGACTGTAAATGAATGGAACAGATTATCTCCTGATTGTGTTGGTGCTAGTAGCGTGAATATGTTTAAAAATAAAATCGACACACACCTTAAAAAGGCGGGATACATGTAGATAAAAAGTATTGGACTCTCGATAAGCCAAAAGGCTTCCTTGTCCAACTGCCATCCAGAGTAATTTTCTGGATGGCAATCTTGTTAAATCTTGTTAATGTTAAAAAAGAAAGTATGGCGACAGCGTTACTTGGAAATAAAAGTAGGGACTTCTGGAAAGAAGTAGGTAAAGTTACAAAGAACAATAATATGCTACCCAACATGGTTGATGAAGTGACAGGAGACTACAATATTTCTAAACACTTTGCTACTAAGTATGAGGACTTTATAATTCAGTAGCCTATAATGATTTAACAAGATTGCCATCCAGATAATTAACTCTAGATGGCAGGTGGACAAGGAAGCCCTTTGGCTTATCGAGAGTCCAACCCTTTTATCTACATATATCCAGCCCTTCTGAGGTATGTGTCGATTTTATTTTAAAACATATTCACACTACTAGCACCCACACAATCATCAGATAATCTGTTCCATTCATTCACAGTCCTTTGTGAAAATGAGAACTTTCTTACGTCTAATCTACACTGCTCCTTTACTAATGTAACTTCATGTCCTCTAGTCTTTCTATCTTTCTGAAAAAAACATATTTCTATCAATATTTTCATAACCATTCAATATTTTAAACACTTCTATCTGATCTCCTCTCAATCTCCTGGTCTCTAGTGTTGTTAAACCACATTCTTTTAGGCGCCTTTCATAACTAAGATCCCTCAGATTTTGTATCATTTTAGTCGCTCTCCTCTGTACTCTTTCTAGCATATCTATGTCCTTCTTGCGGTATGGCCTCCACGCTTGTATACAATATTCTAAATGAGGCCTAACTATTGTTTTGTACAGTGGTATTATTAGTTCCTTTTCTTTATATGCTATATTTCGCCTAATCAATCCAAGGATTTGATTTCCTTTTGAAGCTGCAATTCCACACTGCTCTGAAACCTTCATGTCAGCACTAATTGTCAGCCCTAAGTCTTTTTCTTTTACAGTAGTACTTAGTACAGTTCCCCCCATTGTATATTCTACATATTCGTTCCCATGTCCTGTGTGAAGGCATTTACATTTCCCAAAATTGAACAACATTTGCCACTTTTCAGACCATTTGATCAATCTGTCAAGATCATCTTGTAAATGCTGTCTATCTCCATCACTTTTAATCCTTCTAAACACTTTTGTATCATCTGCAAATTTCAACACCTTGCTAGATATGTCATCGTCCAAATCGTTTATATATATTAAGAATAATATAGGTCCCAGTACTGATCCCTGTGGAACCCCACTCAAAACTGATTTCCAGTTTGAAGCCTCCCCATCAACAACTACCCGTTGTCTTCTGTCAATCAGCCATTTTTCTATCCAGTTAATTATACCATTTCCTATGCCATGGGCCTCCTTCACTACGGTCACTCTCTCCCCTGTCACCTTCACGCCTGTCATGTTTTCTGATTTTTGCTGAACACTCTGTCTTCTTCCATCAGTCTTCTGTCTCACAGTCTTACCAACTGCTTCTGTGGTATCTACCTCTTCACCACCTGTATCGCTGTCGCGTCTCTCCTCGTTCTCTACAGTCTGACTACCTGTTGATCTATCCCCACTGACCCGTTTTCTTTTCCTCTGCCGAACACTTTTCCTCTGTCCCTCTGTCTTCTCAATTTCTTGTTCCTTCACACCGGTCACCTTCCCTCCTCTCAGTCTCCTTTCTTCGGTCTCCGTGTCACAACTCTGCTCCTTCTGTGTCGTAGAATTCTCAACTTTCTCCGCGTCATCCCTCTCTGCTCCATCTATTTCTATGTTGAGTCTCGCCTTCATCTCCTTCACAATATCACTTGTTTTAAGAGCATCAGAACTTTTTATCATTATAACCCAATCAAATATTTGCAATGATGCAGATAAGACGTCATTGCTACAAAACATACATAGTAAAGTAGATGCACATTGTAACGAAGGTGAAAATACTATTACGGTGCATGATGTTTTGAATGGCATTAATCATGTTAAGATTAACAAATGTGATGGATACGGCGTTATATATACCGACCACTTTATTCATGCACCTACCAAATTACATGTTTTTCTTTCTTTGCTATTCACAGCAATGGTATATCACGGATATACCCCGGATGGTTTTAATATATCAACAATTCAACCTCTGGTAAAAAACAGGAGGAAATCAGCAAATAATTCTGACAACTATCGAGCCATTGCTCTTAGTAGCCCTCTGTCGAAAATATTTGATTGGGTTATGATAAAAAGTTCTGATGCTCTTAAAACAAGTGATCTACAGTTTGGTTTCAAAGCTCTACAGCTAAATGTACATTTGCGTTAATGGAGACTGTGAACTATTTCCAGCAGAAAAAATACGTGTTATTACTAGATGCGACTAAAGCATTCGATAAAGTAAATTATGTTAAACTTTTTAACTTACTGGTGGATAGAGGAATGAATTTCCTTTTAATCAGATGTTTACTTTATATGTACACTAATCAACATTTAAATGTATCATGGAACAATTCCATGTCATTGCATTTCTCCACTGCCAATGGTGTGAAGCAGGGTGGGGTGTTGTCCCCCATTTTATTATCTATCTACATGGATGAAGTGTTAACAAGACTCTGCATGTCTGGTTTTGGCTGTATGATCGGTCATAAGTACTATGGTGCTGTTGGCTATGCTGATGATATATCTTTGGTAGCTCCATCGATATATGCATTGAACAAAATGTGTGATATATGTCTAAAATTTGCATATGAATATGATTTACAATTCAACCCGGCAAAATGTCAACTTATTAAATATGGCAGTGGTACCGACTGCCCATTTTACTTTGATGGTTTAAAAGTGAAACATAGTAAAAAAAAAGGGTTGCATTTAGGCCATGTTATTGGTCCCGACGCTCACCAGGCTATGGTAAAAGATATGTGTCATGATTTTATATGGCGTGTAAATGCATTATCTGCTAATTTTGGGTTTTGTAATATAAACATAAAACGTCAATTATATATGTCGTACTGTACATCTTTCTATGGTGTATGTCTGTGGAACTTGCAAAACAAACATCTTGATATGTTTTATACTACGTGGCGCAAAGGTTTCAGAAAACTGTTTAATCTACCAGTTTGCACGCATTGTAATATGGTGCCACTTTTAGCAGACTGTTTACCGATTCAAATTCAAATTATGAATCGAATGGTACGATTTATGCAGAGTTGCTTGAAATGCAGTAACTCCAGTTTGAAAATGCTCTCTCAGCTAGCCGTTCAAGGTAGTGGGTCATATATGTCTAAAAGTTTTAACTATATCATGTCCAAATTCAAACTTGATGCCATGACATTCTTTCGAATGAAGTCTAATCAGTTTTATGCTATGATTCAAGACCACTACCAGGAGGGGCTGGATGATGAACTAGTATGTAGAGTCTCATTTGCAAAAGATGTATTACATAATATAAATAATGTGGGTAGGTCTTCTTTTTTTAGCCATTGACGAGCTGCGCTCATTGCTTACTGTTTTATGTACACAGTAACTTATATACATTGATTTAGTTGAATTGTACAATTTTAGTACGAATAAATGTATTATTATTATAAACAACATGGACGCAAAATCACTAGCCGAGACATTTTGTTAGTTATTTTTTCTTAAAATACGATGATGCTTACAACATTAAATATGTTACATATGCTTACAAGTTCACATCGTGTGCTGTTATGTTATTAGTCAATCATTTTTACTAAAAAAATATGCATTAATATTGTAACAAAAATAAACACTATGTCGTATGTGTAACGGCTAATGCCTGTGTCAATGCCGATGCATTCATGTGATCTGTGTTTGATATACACCACATTGTTGTTGCTTAATTTGTAGTGCCTAATAACGTGTTCGTCACGTATAGCAAGCAAATAGGGTAGAACAAATGGATACTCGAACAAACAAAAATTGAGTATTGCAATCATATTTACGTTAAAATATGTATTTATTCGTGTACTGTGTATAATTCATTGGAGGGGCAAATTGTAAAAATAGTGTGTAGACCTACTATCAGACCTGGGTTCAATTCACTTTTGTCAATTTCAATTAAATTGCAATTCATGTTTATTTACCAAGGATCAATTCCAATTTAATTCAATATACTCACAAGAAGGATCAATTCCAATTCAATTATTTTATTAATATAAAATTCGAGCATATTGTTGATAAATTCAATTGAACCCAGGTCTGCCGACTAAACATTGATAGTTGTGTGCACAATAACATATTTAATATGTAACTTGTTAAAATCATATTGTGCTGTATGTACCAGGGCATGGTACTTACTCATCAAAGATGGGACATCTGTGTGTTGTGTTTAATGATGTAACTATTAGAAATATATAAGAAAGACAATTCTTATCCAATAAAAGCGTGCATGGTATTGCGTGATGTAATCCCACATGTTCACATTACATGATTGTACATCTTTTTACAAGGCACATTGTATATGTCACACATCCATTGTATGGTCCTTCAAGAAGCTGGGTGTATACAAAATATGTGGTTGTATTTGCATGGCAAACAGTTCCCTTTAACACATTCCAATACAATAAGTATTGTTTAATTTGCATTATACTGATGATGTGTTCACTGAAACTATTTGAGAGTAGCTGCCTAACCTGAAGGAGACGAGAAACAATCATGGATCATCATCAATGTCACGATCATAGTCAAAGCAATATGTGTGTTTTTCATGATGTAATTTTCTTGCAACAGAGAAATAAGACAGTTGAATTGCATTATGATGTTACCCTTACTAAATAAGTGTATTTAATGTATGTGCAAATAATTCCATGCAACAAAGGTGCATGTTCATATCAGTATGTAGGCATTTGTTTTCATATTAGTGTGTAGGCATTTGTTATGCAAGAAAATACATTTTGACTGTCATAGGAGTGATATTGAGTAAAGAATAAAAAATATGTATACAATCTCTTCATGGTTCAAATTAAATCTTCAAACACTGTTTATGATTGATTTGTTTGTGTGTTTTTTATTAATCACATAAAAAATACATCACTTCAGATAGAAAAGTGGTAGGAGCGACATCAAAACTACATTACACATGCTGAAGACAATTAATGGAATCAGTGGATGTGCACAACCATTACTGTTTTGTATGCAACATTCAAACACTAGCAGGAATTGAACCTGCCACACATCACTGGCCCATTATGAACCCCACCGCTCTGATGCGTGGTAACATTGCATGAATTACAACATTGAAAATAACAGTAATCTATTTCAATTTATCTAATTTTTTAAGAAAAATATTATGTGCCATTTAATTTCTGAAAATCCTTACATTATTGATTCATACAATACATGTTAAACCAAAAATGGATGCTTGTAAATAATGTAATGAACATTTTAATTAAATGTTGTTATTAATAATACCCTGCATTTACTCAGTTTCCTGATTCCAAGAATGGTATGCTGTGCAGCAAATAATCACACCACTATAGTGGTATCTTCTGGCACTGTTTTATGGGGTACCAAAACATAACAATACTAGAATGTTATTAAATGTACATTCATTGTTTTGATAATGCATCAAGACTGCAATTGACAATACAAACAATTCACCACGCCACTAAGCTCTGTTATACAAAGACAACTTGGATAATCATCTTTATGCTGATGATACTCAGATCTACATTTCATTGGCTACCCCGAATACAAATCGCTCCCTTAACCAACTTAGTGATTGCCTTCAAAATATCTTCCATTGGATGACTGACAGCAAGTTGAAATAAAATACAATTAAAACTGAATTGATCATTATTGGTACTCCAATGCAATGTAGTAAACTGGATGGTTTTTTCATACACATATTTTGAATCAGTATATCACACCAGCAACCTCAGTGCGGAATGTAGGAGTTATATTGGATAGTAACTTCAATGTCCGACAACACATATCTCAAACATGTCACTGCTGTTTTTATCACATTCGTTATCATCGCCGTATTCGCAGGCATGTTATTTTCTGTTGCTAAAACTATTGCAACAGTGCTTGTTACCAGCAGACTTTACTATTGCAATTCCATCATTTATAATATCGCTAGCAAGGATATTACAAAACTTCAGCATGTCGTAAATTTTCTAGCATGAGTATTTACAAGATCTCCTCGTTTTTTTTGCTCTGTACCACTTTTGAAATCTTTGCATTGGCTTCCTGTATGATATTGTATAATATTTAAGGTCTGTACCATTACATACCAGGCACTGTCCAGTAAGCAACCATCTTATTTGCATTCATTGTTTACTCCTGTAAGAAAACCTATCCAGCTTCGATCATCTAGTTCTGACCTACTTTTTGCTCCAAGAGTTAACACTAACATTGGAACTAGGGCTTTTTCTGTTGCTGCACCAACTCTTTGGAATATGCTCCCTCTTAGTGTTAGATCAGTTGAAAATATTAAAAAATTCCGTCATCATTTAAAAACTTATCTTTACAACTTGCTTATCCATCATAGCTCCCTGGCGCCTTGACCCATCTGTTGACAACTGTAATACTACTTATGGATTTTAAGATTGACCAATCCTTTTGTTTTGATGCGCCTCTGAGCTTGGTTTCCAAGGATTTAGGCGCAATAGAAGTTATCTTATTATTATTAATATTTAAATATAGCATACTCTGCATGTTTACGACTTACAAGCTATGTTACGTAGACCTGTTTCTGTATCATGGTATTTTAACAGAATGGATGCAGTATCATTCTCATTTAGACATCTGTATTTGCAGAGTATACACACGCATGTTCCTTATTAGACATTTCTCATTTCAATCATTAAATGTTTTGTCATCATGGCGATAATACAGAAAACCCTTATTTCACTTAGTTTAATATTCCAAATACATATTTACACGCTTCATTGTGTATATTGCTCAAGTAAAATGTACATCATTGCGTTATCACATGTACAAAGCAAACTGAAAACTAAATATTTCCGTTTATATTTTGTACAATGCCACTTATCTTTCGTTTATAATTCGTCATGTTGAAAGTCACGTGGCCTATTCAACCGGAACCTCTCCGCATGCGACATGCCCAGCAGGCGGAGAAATCGGAGCGGGTCGGAGAGCCTCTCCGGGCTGTTCTTTTTAACGCGGAGAGAGATCACGTGATCTCTCCGCGTCAAATAGAATAGCAAATTTCTCTCCGCGGACAGGTCGGAGAGACAAAAGAAATGATATCCCGGTAGTGCGAGTAGGCCTACCACGTATATGGGCGACAGTGTGTCCATTCCACTGCCTGTCATGAGTGAGTACCATAGGCGACGGCAGAGGTCTCACCGCATAATGTCATCGTGAATTGTTGGTCTCACCGCGTCATATCGTCGTGTAGTGGTCTCACCGTGTCACCTTGTCGTGTAGTGGTCTCGCCGCGTCACGTCGTCGTGCAATGGTCTCACAGCGTCACGCCGTCGTGTAATGGTCTCACAGCGTCACGTCGTCGTGTAGTGGTCTCATCGCGTCACGTCGCCGTGTAGTAGTCTCATGGCGTCACGTCGTCATCTAGTGGTTTCACCGAGTCACGTTTCCATGTAAAGGTATCACTGCGTCACGTCGTCGTGTAGTGTTCTAATTGCATCACGTCGTCGTGTAATAGGCTCACTGAGTCAAGTCGTCATCTAGTAAACTAACAGCGTGACTGTCATGTTGTCATGTTGTGGTGTCACTGCGTCACGTCGTCGTGTAGTGAGAGATATCACCGCGTCGCGTCGTCATGCAGTGGTCTCACTACATCACGTCGCCGAATAATAGTCTCACTGCGTCACGTCGCCGTGTAGGCGCCAGGCCAGATTAATATTTGTGGATGCCTTTATGCAAACAATCAACTGGCCATTATACGTGAACGCCTATTTTTCGTTCAGTATTCAAATCAGTAATTACAGCGTGGCTGAATTGTTTCCAGATAAGTCGAGATGGTGTTCGAATGAACAGGTCTACCAGGGAATTAAGGGTAAAGCGCTTTGATCAGTTGTCCATTGTGGAGCGCAGTGGGCCATCGTACTCTCAATATAGAGAACCCGGGTTTGACTCCTGTGCTTCCGTGTCGAACTTCGGGCAGGTTCGTTCACACTACGTTGCTCCAGTTCACTCAGCTGTATGAATGAGTACATGTATACAGACAGTGGTGGGTATTTTATTACGGATAGTCTTCGCGCATTAACTGCAGAGTGGCTGAATGCTTCCGAGAGAAGTCGAGATGGAGTAAAGTGTAAAGCATTTTGAGCAGTCAAAAAGGACTGAATACTGCGCTAGATAAGAACTAACCGTTTTGTGGATAGTGGATATTGTACCCTTACCCTTATCTTTTATAATGCGCCACGTAACAATGATGTCAAAACATGTATGGGACCATCTTAAAACGTCGATATCCGATATCAAACGAAATAATGTATTACTTTCAACTGGCTTCACCCCCCCACCCCAGGCGAAAGTTTGTAAACATTGATATGATGATATCAATATATTAAAAGAATCAGTCCCATGCGTAAAATACGATGTCCGACGCCAGACGAATCTGCCTCTGACACCCCCCCCCCCCCCCAACAAATGTAATTTCGTCTAATATCGGACATCGACGTTCTGAGATGATCCCTGGTTTGCTCATGTGTCCGTGCGATTATTTGAGCTATTCCGACCACCATCGAATACGATTATAGAACGCAGCTCGTTTGGGAGCGGTTATTAACCTATTTTGGCCGCGACCCAATTTTTGGTCGCAGGACATGCTTTGCGACCCCTGCCTTAAAACTGTTGAATTGATAAAATAAATAATTAAAAAATAACTATTAAAACATAAATGGACATAACATAAATAAATTACAAATGTGAATACTTACTAAAGTTACTTGGTGAGCATGTAGAAATCGCAAAAGAATCAACGACGTTCGTTGGTTTATCGACGTAAAAAGAGAATATCCCGTGCTCGTTATTCTGAGGTGCCAATTCTACCGCTTTGGCAATAGAACAGTTTCCTTCTTTTTAGGGATAAACTCTCGACCTATACCGGTTTAATGCCTAAATCTGCCGTCAAAACAATGTCACGCTAAAAAATGAACTACTCAGTTCCAAACCAATTATACAACCTAACCAACATTTCACACTGAAAATATCACAAAATAAGTAAATATGTATAATAATAATTATTATTAAATTGATATATTACACCCTAAAATTGAAAAATAATCCGGCCATGGAGCGGATCCCTATTCCGCATGCACCCTTCGTGCCTGCAGCACGAGGCTCATGGCAGAAAGTCCTCATATATTGCCATAAAATCCTGAAAAGCGGACGATCCACCGCATTTTGTAAAGTATTACTTAGCACATTTGCAAACTAAAGCATACATGGCGGACGGAGACGGGAAGGTCGTCATATTTTGTTTGAAAGATAATAAACTAACTTATTTCCTATTGGTGATAATAAGGAGGTTGACAACAAGATAAAGAAGATGATGTTCAGGGACATGCTGACTTACGCGGCATTTTTTCAGTGAAACTGTATTTTGAAGACTTCGATATACACAGACCTGTCTACTGATTGGAAGAGTGCACTCGGTTTTGTCAAGTGCGCACTTTCGGCAGCATCACAGTCTGATGCTGCCGAAAATGCACTGACAGATGGATTGGCTACATCAGATGCATGCGAGATGAACAGTTTAACAAGATTTAACAAGATTTAACAAGATTGCCACCCAGATAATTAACTCTAGGTAGCAGGTGGACAAGGAAGCCCTTGCCTTATCGAGAGTCCGACCCGTTTATCTATGTGTATCCCGCCCGTCTGAGGTATGTGTCGATTTTATTTTTAAACATATTCACGCTACTAGCACCCACACAATCAGCAGGTAATCTGTTCCATTAATTTACAGTCCTTTGTGAAAATGAAAACTTTCTTATATCTAATCTACTCTGCTCCTTTGCTAATGCAAGATCATGTCCTCTAGTCCTTCTATCTTTCTTAACTGAGAAAAACATATTTCTATCAATATTTTCATAACCCTTCAATATTTTAAACACTTCTATCTGATCTCCTCTCAATCTCCTGGTCTCTAGTGTTGTTAAACCGCATTTGTTTAGGCGTATTTCATAACTAAGATCCCTCATTTTAGTTGCTCTCCTCTGCACTCTTTCTAGCATATCTATGTCCTTCCTGCGATATGGCCTCCACGCTTGAATACAATATTCTAAATGAGGCCTAAATATTGTTTTGTACAGAGGTATTATTAGCTCTTTTTCCTTATACGTTATGTTTCGCCTAATTAATCCAAGGATTTGATTTCCCTTTGAAGCTGCAATTCCGCACTGCTCTGAAATCTTCATATCAGCACAAACGGTTAACCCTAAGTCCTTTTCTTTTACAGTAGTACTTAGTACGGTACCCCCATTGTATATTCTACTTCTTCGTTCCCATGTCCTAAGTGGAGGCATTTACATTTCCCAAAATTGAACATCATTTGCAACTTTTCAGACCATTTGATCAACCTGTCAAGATCATCTTGTAAATGCTGTCTATCTCCATCACTTTTAATCCTTCTAAACACTTTTGTATCATCCGCAAATTTCAACACCTTGCTTGTTATTTCATCATCCAAATCGTTGATGTATATTAAGAATAATATAGGACCTAATACTGATCCCTGTTGTACCCCACTCAATACCGATTTCCAGTTTGAAGCCTCCCCATCAACTACTACACGTTGTCTTCTATCAATCAGCCATTGTTTTATCCAGTTTATTATACCATTTCCTATGCCATGGGCCTTTAGTTTAAGCAGTAATCTTTGATGTGGTACTTTGTCAAAAGCTTTTTGAAAATCTAAGTAGACGATATCTACTGGTGATCCCTCATCTACCTACTTAGTGATGTCTTCCAAAAAACATAACATATTTGTTAAGCATGACCTCGCTTTAAAAAAACTATGTTAAGATGGGTTTATCAAGTTTTGTTTAACAAGAAAATCCACCATGTGATCTTTAATTAGTCTTTTTAATAATTTACAAATCACTGATGTTAAACTCACTGGTCTATAGTTCTCTGACTTGTTTCTCGAACCTTTTTTGAATAACGGTATAATGTTTGCTTCTTTCCATTCTAAAGGAACCACTCCCTCTTCTAATGACAAGTTGAAAACTGTTGCAAGTGGTATGCTAATTTGTTCTACAATTTCCAGTAGTAGTTTGGGTGGAATATCATCCACTCCAGGTGATTTATTCTCCTTCATAGCCCTTATTTTCTTAGCTACCATTTCTGATAGTCTGATTCTGCCCCCTTGAACTTAGCCTCTGGTATTGGCAGTGAACTAATATCTTCCCTGGTAAACACTGAACTAAAGTACTCATTCAGGTCTTCTGCCATTATGAATCCCTCTGATATTATATTTCCAGCACTATCTTCTAGAGGACCGACCTTATCTTGAACTTTCTGTTTGCTTCGAACATACGCATACAAACCCTTGCTGTCATGTTTTATATTACTAGCTAATTGTTGTTCATAGCTTCTCTTTGAATTTCTAATTTCAGCTTTAGCTTGGTTAAGTGCTTCTTTATAATTGTTGTAGTCTTCATCATTTCCAGTACATCTATATGACTTCCACATCATTTGTTTATATTTAATTTTTCTAATGGCTTCTTTCGATACGTGTTTCTTTTTGGACCGTTTTCCTTGTTTTTTGAAGGGTACAAATTTATCGATTATGCACTTAATTTCACTCTTTAATATATTCCAGCATTCTGTTGCCGTCTTATTTTTCAGTGTCTTATTCCAGTCTATCTTTGCTAAATATTTCCTCATGTACTTATACCTTCCTTTGTGGAAATTTCTCCTATACTGCTTTTTGCTATTCCTTTCTGATTTTACTTTGATGGTAAAATGTATCTGGTTGTGGTCGCTACTCCCCAGTGGCTCACATATCTTGACATTGTCAACTAATTCATTATGTGAGGACAAAACTATGTCTAACACATTCTCACCCCTGGTTGGTTCTAGCACATGTTGAGAAAGGAATGTATCTTGAACTAAAACTAAAAACTTGTGGTCCTCTCTCCCCATACTCTGTAGAGATTTCCATTGTATATGCCCATGGTTAAAATCCCCCATAATAATACAGTCCCGTTTGCTTACTTCCCTTATAGCGTTTTGTATTTTTTCATTCTCTTCTATGCTTATGTTTGGACTTCGATAAACTAACCCAACTGTTAACGTTGAGTTTCCTGTAACTATGTTACATCAAACAGCTTCTTCGCAATCTGCTTCTCTTTCTAATTTTATTTCATAAGCCTGAATATATTCTTTAATATATAAAATAACTCCACCTCCCTTTCTTCCTATTCTATCTTTTCTAAACATTACATATCCTGTCAGTCCCAATTCAGTATCTGATATATCGGTGGTGGTCCAGGATTCGGTTATACCTATTATATGAGGGTCAATATCTTCTACCATAATGTTTAGTTCATTTCTTTTGTTTACTATACTCCTTGCATTTAAACAAACACATTTATATCCAGCTTCAGAAGAGTTTTCCAGACTGTTATTTGTTGATTTATTTGTGCTGTCTTTATCTATGCCTCCATTTTCAGGCTTTTCTGTGAGTCCCCCCTGCGAATGACACCAAGTGTCGTCTGAAGTTAAAATTATGTGTACTACCAGTATTCGAATTCATACAACATTCAAATAGCAAAATTGTTCGCCTCGCATGCACCAGGTATCGTGGGCAAGCGGGCCAAATAATTTGCTTACATTTATCCGGGCGTTAAATAATATCCGGGTGACGTTTCTGCGCGTGCGCATATCTAGGGGCATGCATTTAGCACTAGCTACGACTGTCGCGTTTTCATTTATCCGGGCGTTTTGTATGCTTATATGTATATATATTTACATAAATTATAAAATGTTTGCTTCCCACAGACATAAACAATTTCTGTCTTAAAACAGTTGCCTATCCACGCACACGTAACGTTACATACTCTTATACTTGGTCACAAATCTGAAACAGCAAATTATAATTATGTACTCTAACTATAATGCTCGTATTACGACAACAAACGAAACATATTTAAGGTAGGTAGTATGGATTAAAAAAGTAATTTTTGACATTTTTTTGGAAAAGGACTTTCTTTGCTATTTATGTACTTTCATATCCTTACCTCAATATGCAGTTAGTATATTAGCTGAAAAAGTAATACAAAGTGACAATATCGAGGTTTCTTCGGATGGCTTTTGGCTTTTGGTTATAAAGATTACCTTATCATCGTTTTCTCGGAATACAATTTTTTTTGTGAGTACTTAAAGTTGCTGCGCTCTAGTAGAATAAATATTGGGTATAACTGCAAAACATTTTGCACCGCAGTGCCTAATGAGTATATCTACTGCATGAATTAAAAGAAATCATAATATATTTAATGGTTTCTGAATTATAGGCGTTAATTATGTGAAAAAGTTACACAAAATAGTTTTTTTCGAAAAAAAATCTATTTTCACGTAAATACAACATATCTGATTTCTGTGATATTCATGCAGTAGATATGTATAACAGTAATCCGTGTGCTAAATTACAAGCTTGTAACTTGAATACGTTTTTGGTTAGAGCGCGGCCAAAAATACCTAATTTTCCCTATTATGGCGGCCATATTGGATACCTAATTTGCATAATTTATGCGAAACATAAAAAAAACTTAACTATGTTGGTATGTATCTGCATACCAAATATGGTTGATCTGTGTTGAAAACTAAAGATTTTTGGTGGAATCCATACTACCTACCTTAACTATGGGATATTATTTATCTCTGCGTGATCTACTGGTGCCACATATTATGCCTTACATATGGATATAAGTATCACCCGGATAAAATTTAACGCCCGGATAAATGTAAGCGCGACAACGTTCGGAGTCGCTGGAGTTACTTGGCGACCTACTCAAAATGGCTAGGCGAACAAAACTCTGGTTTGCATCTTCACAGTACGCTGCTGTTAAGTTCGCGGTGCATACATCTGCAACTCATTCGCGGCTATTCCCTCGGGTGCAGTTGATACAATAAAACGGTTACCGCAAAACTACGTAAATTCGTTGAGTTCGAAATATATTATATAATTGAGTGGTTGTCCGCCACCTTATCGAGAGGCGTATCGAAGGTGACATGCACCTAATGACCCCACAATGTATTGACATTGTGGGGTCATTGTGTCGAGATAACCAATAAAATCATTGAGTACGCACTCGGTCACCCAACTATGAATTTGTGTAAATCATAGGCGTCCTATAAAGCGTGTGTGTGCGCGCGCTGGGATCTAGGGGTGACTCAACATTTCAAAGCGCGTCTAACAGGTTGCCAAGCGACTGGCGCTAGCGTGATACCATAAATAATACTGTGCGTGGACATCTTAGTTATCTCGCCTTCCTTGTTTATTTCTATGACCTAGACGGTTTTATCCAGAGAATATGAAACATTAATAGGCGCCATTTCTCCGTAGAACTTCGGGAACAAGCGAGTAATATACAACTGTATCTTTGCGATCTGCATTTCACTGTAGCCGCAGCTAACGGCTAGCGAAGAGTTCAAATAATCGGACGCTGGCACGATGCACGTGACTTTGCCTTCCGATTATTTGTGTTACCCCAGCCAGCGTCGATGTCCGATCAGACAAAATAACTTTCATTTGAGGTAGGGTAGGGTCAGAGGCAGTTTCGTCCGGCACCAGATATAGATACTTTACGTTTCAGACCGACACTGTTAATCCGCCATCTATTAATACCATTAAATCAATGCTTAGACTTTGTCTGAGCGGGTTGGGGCTGAAGCCAGATGAAAGCAATTTCGCCGATATCGGACATTAACTACCTAGATGACCCCTCTCTAGCTAAACGGTATAGGTATACCTGTACGCCCTGGCTATTTCCAGAGCAGCTCTGAAATAGCATCAGATTCGGGCTTATTTCCAGAGCAGCTCTGAAAATAAATCTCTTCTCAATTTCCCCCTCAAGACCGTCAAAACACGCACGAAATGATTCAACAGCGTCGCATTTACTTTAAATAATTAGTCTGTCCACGTATATACAATGGAAATATTTCTAAGTGCACGTGCGTACACGTCGAGATTTGCTCTGGAAATAACGGTCAGACTCGCGCTCATTTCCAGAGCTGCTCTGAAAATAGCCTAAGCCCTGTATACTTGCGGAAACGCTGGACACGCGAATCCATGTGTGCTAGTTTTGACCGACGGATGGGGGAACATTCGACTTACCGCAGTACCGAGAAAATCGATTTCAAAACTTCCGACTCCTGTCGCTGGTCCACTTTAGATTATCACAGTAGCACAATGTCAGCGACCATAAGAAAATAAAAACAAAAGCGGTGTTATAGTAAAAAATATTTTATATATCATATATCTCGGACTATGCATTCACAATTGACTGACCTAGGCAGAATTTCCAAACGGTGATTGTTGTCAAAATCATTGTTCTCCGAGTGTTCAAATTTTCACCGACGGGCACGATAGAACGTCAACAACAGCGACTGTTGTATCTGTTTTGGCGAATAGTTCATTGTGACATCTATAAATACAATATGTACAACTATAATACAGTTCAGTCCGCATAATTTATGCTTTCTTTGCTGCAAGCTTCTTTGGGACCTTCTTAACGGCCTTCGGCTTCTTTGCTGCGACCTTCGGCTTCTTCACTTTGCTGGCAGCCTTCTTCACCTTAGGCGATTTCGGCTTCTTTGCTGCGGGTTTCTTCACCTTCTTCGGACTCTTTGTCGGCTTCTTTGCGGCTTTCCTTGGTGTCTTCGCCTTCTTCACTTTCTTCACGGCTGCCTTTGGCGTCTTTGCCTTTACGACCGCCTTCTTCGGTGCTGCCTTCGCCTTCTCGCCGAGACGGAAGCTGCCAGAGGCGCCGGTGCCCTTGGCCTGCTTCAGACTGCCGTTCTTTACACCAGCCCTCAACGACATCTTCAGGTGCTGGTTGACGACGCGCTCATCTTTGCCGACATTGTAGCTCTTCACGATGTATTTGAGCACGGCCTGTCGGGATGAACCGCCTCGCTCCTTCAGACTTCCCAGGGCCGCAGCAATCATCTCGGTGTATTTGGGATGAACTGCCGGCTTCTTCGGCTTGGCGGCTGCCTTCTTGGTGGGTTTGGCTGGGGTAGCAGACATCTTGGCAACGGCGACGGAGACGGCGACGGAGACGGCGACAACAAGTACTCAACAAAGTTCTCAGACTCGAGTAAATTCAAGTATGAAAAGACCGCGCGCTGCTCTCGGCTTTATACCAAGCGCGCGGACGTGGTTGTAGACCAGCAGCGGTTGCACTGCAGCGCGAAGATTTTGACGTTTTATATCCGCGATATGTGCTACTTGGTCGGCGAAACTGTCGCGTTGTTGCCAAGTAGATTCATTGATACACGTATATGTTTATATTTTTACAATCGTGAGACATGTATGTATCTAATAGTGCAAGAAGTTAATCTGAGAAATATATAATATATGAAATATATCGCTTTAGACGGCTTTGTCACACCCGATCATCGATGAATTTTGTTACATTTGTCAGAAATATGATAATTATGTACGTTATCGTTACTAATCCATTAGTTATAATGAAAGATTAAACCCTTATCAGTCAATTCAGGTCGACAGTTAACCTTATAACGACGATTTACTGTGAGAAACTTGACTTCACAGGGGACCATAGTAGCACAACTTTGGTAGATCCCGCCATCTTGGTCCTTGGCCGTTGGATTTCGTATAAGTAATATTTCACATATTTTGGTTATAGTAACGCCATGGAAATATAAGACAACACTATTAACATGACACACATGTACACTGTTAATGATATTTGCAGTATTTAAAGTAAAATACAGTTGTGTGAAATAGCGTTTCAAATGCAACGTGATGATAAATATGGGCAAACAGACAACTGTCAGACTCGGAAGTGAGAAGACTTGGGCGCTACTGCTAAGATCAGCAGCTCATATCTGTATTTTTGAACAACTAATCTTCTCGAAGTTGTTCATACTGACATACGTTATCATGTGTGTGCATAATCCTGCATGCAGCATTCACCAACACGCGAGAAAAGTTGCACAGAGATTCGTACATCTTAGGCCTACGTTTAGACATACTGGCAGCCAGTCTAGGGAAAGGTGGGGAACCTGTGAGTCATTTTTCACGTTTTCAGCGATAAACAAAAACGTAATGGTTTTTTAACATTACAATTATGTTACCGTATAAATAAGAATGTCATCTAAAAGGGACGTGAAATTTGTGAGGCTGGGATATATATATTTCTAAGTTTATGCAAATTGGTGGAAGCATGCGAAGTGGCTCAAGAGACCCCAACCGTGGCGTACCCGAGCCATAACAACAGTTTTACATTTAAACCAAATCAAAGAGTTGAACATGTGATTATTATTATACGAATATAGTACGTATGCTACGAATTATTTATCATAACTGATAATAAAATTATATTGAGATATGACATTGGGGCTTTACAATACACGGGATTACACGCATGTCACGCATTCATTTTCTATTCTTCGCCCCGATTAATTTACATTATTAATTAACTAAACTAATAATATATAAAAAATAACTTAGTTTTATACAGTATAAATGAAATTTATGCAAAGGTTAATCGGGGCGGAGAATAGAAAATGAATGCGTGACATGCGTGTAATCCCGTGTATTGTAAAGCCCCAATGTCATATCTCAATATTATTTACATTATTAATTAACTCTTTGTTTTCAGTTATATATTCTACATTTATTGTGGTGTTCCATGTTTAATTTGTTGTTCTCTTTGTAGGACATCCAAACCCGTAGCCAGCTTTTCACAATAGGGGGTTCACATTTTACCAATTCAGACTCTAGGGGCTCATAATGCAGAAGGTTACATTTCTAACTGGAAGAACAATGAAGTGGGTGTGACATTGGTGGACCAGGTGGTTTCATCTTATATTCCTTTCTCTTATATATACACCTATATATATATACACCTATATATATATATATATATATACAGGTATATATATATACACCATAACGAGGTCGTTTTTGGGTGCGTTTTCAAACAAAATGGGACCCATTTGAGGTCTGTGGAGATTGGTCCTATTTTGTTGCCCGATTAAGCCTAATTTACACCCAATTGTATTCATAAAAGCCAACACGCAGTGATAGTATGTTGCTAATATAACTGAATTATTTACTTGAAACTCTTCGCCGTGTGTGTAATTGTTTTGAATATGTTCATATTAGTACACCTGTATAATAAACGAAGCACCGAGTTATTTTTCAGAATAAACAGTTAAAGTGTGACATTTACAATCTGGTTTTCACTCAGTTAAAACATTATATTTATATGATCTAATGTGCAAAAGTTCCATAATTTATCATAAACATAATTAAGTTAGTAAATTAACAAACCTTTATAAAACATGACCGGTAGATTAGAAAACATTGTTGTCCTCTTGTGGAATTTGAATTAAATTCTAGGTGTCAAATACCATATCCTGTAAACCACACTGACTCCATGAAACAACAAAACACAAACTGTTTTTTACAACTATACAGATCACAAAAGGACATAATATTTGATAATAAAGGCCCTTCACACATTATGGCGTCCTCATAAGCGATAAGGCTCCCCTTTCTTTAGTGTTTCGGCAATCCACACAATTACACGATATTTCATCAGCACGCGCATTTTAAAATAGATAAAGCTAAACTTTATTGTGTATTGGTTAAATACAATTATTCATCGAAATTCGCGTTCCAGCACAATAGTTGAAAATGATGGTTTGTGTTAAGCCAGATGAGTGTGTCTACTGGGTTGGCAGCTTGTAAGAAATACACTCGCTACACATCTGATGTTGTTGATTGTTGAGAATAGCCTCTTTGACAGTCGGTAGCTACCTAAATCAGCATACTAAAAATTAAAAGCCGCACCTCTCGTTTAATGATAATGAATGTTTAATTAATTATGTTATGTGGCTTAATTGATGTGCTCATAATCGTTAAATCATCATCACCCCGTTCATTCACCAGTATTTTGTCTGCATCTGTCACTTCTGAGTGACTACAATTGGGACTCATATTTTTACGTTTGGTGTAAAACTTGCTTCTTGTGTATTTGTTACCCCATGCGTTTACATAACAGGATACTCTGGGATAGTGTGAAGTCTTTCTGCATGGCTAATTGGATACAACGGTCCTTTGACACACATTCCTCAAATGACTGCCCTTTTCACACATGGCATTGAAGACAGATCTCTCAGCTCGGCTCTCATACATTCAGTGGTGATCACTTAATAGATAAGGGTTCTCCCTTTAACACATGTACAAATCAGGCTTTCTTGGCATTCTTTGTAATGCTTGAATACTATCCAACACCTTTTAGGAGGGGGTTAACGCTTTTGACAAACATGGAATACAATTAGTGGTTCACATTTTAAAGATACAATTTTGAGGGGGGTTCACATTTTGGAGAAAGGAGGGTTCATAAAAAGGGGGGTTCATGTGACCCCCCCCCCCCCCTTGGCTACGGGCCTGACATCGCTCACTAGATGTTTCTGGAAGCACTAGTTTGCTTTAGCCTTAACTGGCGATTCTAACATCGAATATAATGTCCTACGCAACCGGCTTGTCACGCATTTTTCCTCTTCTGGGGGATACTAATAGGTCAACGAAAGTTTGCAATTAAGGATAATTAACTAGGTGATAGGTTAATTACCCCCAATCGATCAAAAGATACGCGTTGCTTATTTCACATTTCTCCACAGTTGCTATTGTAGCGCTCCGAGGTTACAGGAGCGCTACAGTTACAGGAGCGCTACAGTTAAAGGAGCGCTACAGTTACAGGAGCGCTACAGTTACAGGAGCGCTACAGTTACAGGAGCGCTACAGTTAAAGGAGCGCTACAGTTAAAGGAGCGCTACAGTTACAGGAGCGCTACAGTTAAAGGAGCGCTACAGTTACAGGAGCGCTACAGTTACGGGAGCGCTACAGTTACAGGAGCGCAACAGTTACAGGAGCGCTACAGTTACAAGCAATCGATTAATTCCTGTTATATTAACCTTATCGGATCATAATTATAGGCATATTCGAAGGCAACCCACATGCCACATTGAACGCAAACTAATGTGAGGATTGTACCCAGTGTTCGAAATTACTGCAGATCCGGATGCCCGAGACTGTCAGGTATTTCGTCGGGCCGGTAACTTTGAAAAAGTGCCAGCCCGCAAGACGGCAGATTTGTTAAAGAAAATAATGGAGCACTTGTCTAGTATCCGGGCCAACCTCGATTTCGTCATTATAACTAAGATGCGATATTTTTGTAATGTAACTATGCATGGGATGATGTTGAACCATGGCAATGACACATGAGGTATAAAATTAGGCAAACAATGTTATTGTAACGACGAAGTCGAGGTGGACCCGGATACTAGACAAGTGCCAATAATGGTGACATTTGTGTACTTTCGAACGGGACATTTAACGTAAGCGTCGTACAAAAACAAGCTGGACAAACAATAAAATGTCGAGCTGATCAATGCTGATATATCGATTGAGTTTTGTTTCGTAGTGCTGGCACTTCCAGCGAGTTCCGTTAAGTGTGAAAGAGGCTTTAGCACAGTAAAACGAGTGAAGAGTTCAAGACTGAGTTTCGAACCGCATGAAGCTATCCACAATGTCAGCTGTCATCACCATCCGGCTGCATTCACCCAACAAGGCTGACTTCAAACCCACATCCAGCATTCCAGAGCAAGGATGCCCAACTTCAAATCGGACAGTGACTCATGTTTTTCTGTCCACAATAAGCTGTTGTCTATATGCTGACACTTTATATTCGCCTGTTCATTAATCTGAGCATCACAAATTAATAAGACAGACTTAGCATGAACCAGTTTAATAATTGTCATGTGTTACAGATGCAAATGTTTATTACTTGTGTAGGTATGTTAATATTTGGACCACCAACTTTTCTGTGGGACCACCAACTTTCGAAAGTTGAAGGTCCGACTGACCACCAACGTTTCAGCTAAGGAGTAGAACACTGGTTGTACCTGTCAATTGATATAAAGACCCATGAATCGGCTCGTCTGACCACACCGTTTCCGGCGCATCAGTGCCTGGTCACAAATGTATATTACAGTTCTATTTTAAAACGAAGCTTGCGTTTTCCACATACTGTTTTGTGGGGCGCGGTGGTGTTAAAGCGCTTTGAGCAGTCCTAAGGACTGGATATTGCGCTATATAAGAACTTACAGTTACTTTTTTTCTTGTTACTCAGCGCTAGTACCGTTTAGGGGGGGATTGGCGCTATTTGTTTCCCAGTTCACAGAGCTCACCCCATACGACCATGTCTCTGGCGGCTGTATGGACATTGATTAGTCAAACCCCAGCGTCCCTCTGATAGATGAGCAGACCCTCTTATTTATTACATAGGCATGAATACTGGAGGATACGGAACCAGAACAGGAACCGCAGCCTCAGTTGGGCGGGGTGGAGGAGGGGGGTGGGGTGGAGGGAGGGGGGTGGAGGGAGGGGTGGGAGTAGCGTTGGTAGTGTTGGTATTTTTTCGCGATTCACGTGGGATAGTCTTAAAGATATTCGCTGTTCGATAGATGTGTTATTATACCTGCCAACGTTTTGTTGAAATCCGGGAGATCAGCGGTTCAGCACACTTCCCGTGTCGCGCTGTCTCGTCGCGCTGTCTCGGATCTTGACATCGGAAGACGTGGGGTGCTGTTGGAGATTTTTCGCCGGAACTTCAGCGGTTCAGCAAGTCTCAGCACGTATCCTGGTGTGTCATGCTGTCTCGAGGACGACGGGGGGTGCTGTAGTAGATTTTCAGAGAAAATCCGGGAGATTTGCCTGTATTCCGGGAGACCGGGAAATACACCGCAAGTCCGGGAGATTCTCGGATTTCACGGAAGAGTTGGCAGGTCTAGTGTTACATTTTTCTTGGTTCGATGGGAGTCGTAGTGGATATTTGTCATCGTTCTACGGGGCTCAACTACCCCATTATAAATATGGAGGTTCAGTCTCCCAAAACCCCCGTTCCGACGCATATGGTTTAACGTATTCGCATAGTGCGCACAATAACAATTAACTCTTCCAAGTAATAGTGATGACGATATTACAAGATTAAAGTATTGCCATCACCTGAGAGCATGCAGATTCTGGCCGTTGGAGATAATAGCCGAACACACACACACACACACACACACACACACACACACACACACACACACACACACACACACACACACACACACACACACACACACACACACACACACACACACACACACACACACACACACACACACACACACACACACACACACACACACACACACACACACATATATATGTATATATATATATATATATATACAAAGACAAAGAATGTTCTGACACCAAGTTCATCGATCTTTGTAGGGTGAACGGAAGATGTTCACAACGCTACCCCGAAAGAAACTATATAGTGTGCCTGTGTGTGAGTGTGTGCGTGTGTGCGTACGTGCGTGTGTGCATTCGTGTGTGTGAGCGAGAGAGCGTGCGTCCGCGAAAGCGTGAGTTATTGCTTCACCTCTTTCCACAAGTCTTTGCTTACACCTCCGATCCTTTTGTCTGATAAACTCCATTGCATGGTTGCTAGTGCATGCATGTCGTTCATGGTTACCATTGCATGGTAGTTACTGCCCAGTAGTTCTTTTTTGATTGCGTTTGCGTGGTTGTCATTACGTGGTTGTTACTGAATGATTGTTATTGCACGTTTGTTGCTAGCGTGTGTGTGTGTGTGTGTGTGTGTGTGTGTGTCTGCGCGCGCGCGTGCGTGTGTGTATATATATTTATGTATGTATTAAACATCATCATAAGCCCGGTGTAAGTAGGCCCTAACCTATCGACGCTACTCATCTGCAACAAGTTTTAAGTTTCTTTGATGATTTATCGTGAATGGAGTCTTTATCCAGCCTTTATCACGTCGTAGAATATCAAACAGGTTTGATATTAAAGACAAATCGTCGCTGACGCGTGGCATCGTGACGTGTAGACTCTCTGTTGGATCTTGTCGGCGTAGAGTCTAATCCACATCGTGACGTGTAGACTCTATGGCGGACCTTGTCGGTAGAGTCAACTCTACATCCCCGCTAGCAATACAAAATTCAGTCCTTGCGACGGTTCATCGCTCTGTGATTCGGAGCTACAGTTGACACGCACTTAGCCTACTTAGGGAAGACTAACACTGACAACAGTACACTTATGTAACACCGACATCTTCAGACTAGCACTGACAACAGTACACTTATGTAACACCGACATCTTCAGACTAGCACTGACAACAGTACACTCATGTAACACCGACATCTTCAGACTAGCACTGACAACAGTACACTCATGTAACACCGACATCTTCAGATTAGCATTGACAACAGTACACTCATGTAACACCGACATCTTCAGACTAGCACTGACAACAGTACACTCATGTAACACCGACATCTTCAGACTAGCACTGACAACAGTACACTCATGTAACACCGACATCTTCAGACTAGCACTGACAACAGTACACTCATGTAACACCGACATCTTCAGACTAGCACTGACAACAGTACACTCATGTAACACCGACATCTTCAGACTAGCACTAACAACAGTACACTCATGTAACACCGACATCTTCGGGAATACGTGCTCAGAGGCGCAACACACAAGAATCATAAGGCAAAATCGTGAACACATCCTCGCGCCAACCAACAGTACCCCCTGGCTGATCGCTTTGCGATACTCTGAATTTAAGCTCAGCCTATGAAATCGCTCACTAGATCAGTGGAAGTCGGCAGGTCAGGTGGTCATAATAAAACTAATTTCAACCAGCCGTGGCTCGTGTTACATGCAATGTTTAGGAATTAGAGGTAATTATTCGAATACACAATACCGCTCAGCTACTCGTGCTAATGGGCGAACGGGTCATTATATATTGGGATTCCCAAAAGTCGTTTATCCGTCTTAAAATTGGGGCAAGTATTTGCGCTGTTCTCACGGGTGGTGCAGTCGCGACTGGCAAAGTAAATTACTAGTTTGACTCAGCTAACTTCCGCACTTCGCGTAGGAGATCTGCCAGAGCTAGTTTTGCATGGCAAACAGCCCTGGCTTGCGAGGATGCGTGAACAGGGTCACGCAAGAGTTATCATTAGAGCAAGGGACCGTCGAAAGTTTAGTGTGGGAATGCGATTTCAAACAAATACGTCTTGAGTTTTTTGACGAAAGGTGGCTATCGTTTCAGAATGAGATGACTTTAAAGTTGTAGTGAGTTAATTCCAGATTTTAGGTGCAGCTACAGAGAAAGCACCTTTGCCAACTGAGAACGTTGCTGAGTGCCAGTGTTGTTTACCATCCCCTGTGACCAGGTGCTGTTGCGAGCATCTGCGCATCCAAGATACACGTTCCATAGGCGTCGGACCTGGGAACTTAGGGGGCTCAGCCTCCCAATATTTGTGCTGGTGGGCTGGAGATAGCATTAACCCTCCAATATTTTGGCAAGGGGGTATTGTTATATTTTGGTGAGTCTTAATAGAGTGCAGATGGAAGAATTGGTGAGCTCAGAATTGTGAATGTGAAACGTCACAGTGAGTTTTTTAATAGCACCCCTCCCCTGAAGTAATGGTCCGGGTCAGCGGAGATCGGGTGTTACTGAATCTCCGGCTCAGGACCCCCTCCCGAATATCAATTTCTTTCCGGCGCAAGTGAGTTCTTTGGTGTTGACTATGCGTCACTCGAGCAGACATTTGTCTACACTGCAGGCGAAGTGTTATTTGATTTGCAAAGATCGCCAATAACGCGTCGAGGTTCCGGTCCAATGGCGGCGGGTCGGTGCGTTAGGTGTCGAGAAGGTTCCAGTACATATTTACTAGCTCACGCCGCCATTGGTCACCAGTTTGGGTTCGTTACAAGACTTCCATCTCAGTTCTCGTTGTTACCTTTTTGCAACATTTCTCCTTTTCCTTTTGGGTGACAAACGAAATTAATGTAGCCTCAGCACCACTCCGCTGCTCGTGACATCGGTAGACGGAGCACCGTCTTCTAAATACTGGGGGGTTAATCATATATCTATAGCCTCCTACCAAAATATTGGGGTGGGGTTCAGCACCCAAGCCCCCCCCCCTCCGGTTCCGTTGACTACGCACTGTCGGTCTGCCTTCAGGCATATCCATGGTGTTAAACTCGTCGGATATTTTATTAACAAAAATTTAGATTTTGTGCGCAAGGTTGTAAAAATGTCAGCAACAACTTTAGATCGGCAGATTTTTTATCAAGTCGCAACTAGTTGTTGTGATACCGTGATATGGTGCCCTCCTGCACTTTTTCTTTAAAACAGCGCAATTTAACATAGGGGAGACCAGGGGAGGTTTTCACACGTTTTAATATTTTCTTATTTCCTCTCCGTCGCCAATGCATCGATATTTAGACGCGAAACTAAAAATTGCAAATTCGGGCTCAGGTCGTCTAATTAAGCGTTCACTGCAGTGACAATCACGCGTGTTCTCGCCATCTAGGAGAAACACGAGAGGCAGCGTGACAACCGACCCGTGTGACAACCGACCCAGGTCTCCCCTACAAATTTGAGGCAATTATATTATGCCTATGTATTTCCCCATATTGATTATGGGATATAATTGTACGGGTCAACGTGTAAGACCAACATAGCTAAGCTACAGGTTGTCCAAAACCTTTTACCAACTAGCTAAGCGCAACCGTCGTGATAGTGCTACCCGTCGTGATAGTGCTACTACCTTACAACGGGAACTTAATATTCCAAAAGTTCCGGAACTATATACACTTAATGTTGTAATATGTGTATACAAACAGCGTAGGAAACAAATTCCTGGTTTATTTCACAAATTTTACAAGCTTAATAGTCATGACGAGAAGTTCAAGACAGGAAGCAAACATATATATATATATACCAAGATCTAAAAATAGAATTAGAGAGAATTCTTTGAAAATAATAGGGGCACGACTTTGAAACACCCTACCTGTACATATTTAAAATGCAACGTCATTGAATATGTTTAAACGTAAAACAAGGAACGCTATCATTGGCACCAATTAAACTAATTGAACTATATATTATGTAATGTATAGGCTTTTAATCATCAGTTTCCCTTACATTATCTCTAGCTTTATTTAAATGAAGTCAGCCTGAAGCTATTACGTTGACTCAGCTGTGTGACATTTATTATATGTAATGTTATTTATACTCAGGAGGGTGCTATATTTAGTTTGATTCAATAGGCTATCAGCTCAATAAGTTTTTAACTTCTCTGGTAGCCACCTCATCTGTGTTGCTTTTGCCATGCAACGCCACAAATGTTGCCTTTGTCACGGAAGAAGGGGACTGCACTGTGCGTGTGTGTGTTTGTGTGGGTGCGTGCGTGCGCGCGCGTGTGTGTGGGTGCAGTGCGTGCGTACGTGCGTGTGTATGTGCGTCCATGCGAACTGCACCGCCCTTGAGACACCCAAAAACTTCCAACTGCAACTCTTTGAGGCTCCCAAAAACCTTCAACTGCGCCACCTTTATGCTCCCGAAACATCCAACTATTCAAACGGAAAAGCGGGACTCTTGTCTCAACGGGGCGGGGTGTATGCACTACGCACTCATCGCATGCCCCTAAACCTACGCGGCCTGCTTGTTATTGAAAGTGAATGTGTCCCATAGGCATGAAGTTTTATGGTAGACTAGCCGAGTTACCCATCGTTGCCCGAGGGAAAGGCAGTCGTATATATGTGATCCACTGAAATCCCCACCTCCCGGGCGAATTTCGAAAAAAATCCAAATCTACAAACCACGCCAGTGAGTCCGCTAGATCGCACACAAAATGTTTGCCCCTATACGCACAAAACTGACGGAGATAAGATAAGGCAGGCAGGCAGGCAGGCAGGCAAAGAACCGTATTGTTTTATAACATATAGAAACTGCTGTTGACGTTTGATGCTGACTCTGATTATCAAGATACTATTTTGATGATGCTTAAACACCAGTTAGCCATTTCACATGCGCATAAGAAACGATAATTTTCTTTCAGCCACTCCAATGGACTTCACATTCATTGCATCGGTAAAATGAACGCGAAGTCATGTAAACAAAAATAGCCACTGTTAGTGTAAGACTCTAAGCCGAGAGAGTAATGATATCCTATCATTGAAATGTGATTGTACCAATTATTCTTTGCTGTATGTTTGGACTCCGCTTGCAACTCATCACTATCCTCGCAAGCCATGGGTTGTTTGCCATGCAAAACTAGCCCTGGCAGATCTCCTACGCGAAGTGCGGAAGTTAGCGGAGTCAAACTAGTAATTGACTTCGCCAGTCGCTACTGCATCACCCGTGAGAATAGCGCAAATACTCGCCCCAATTTGAAGACGGATAAACGACTTCTGGGAATCCCAATATGTAATGACCCGTTTGCCCATTAACACGAGCAGCTGAGTGGTATTGTGTATTCGAATAGTTGCTTCTACTTCCTAAACATTGCATGTAACACGAGCCACGGTTGGTTGAAATTAGTTTTATTTTGACTACCTGACCTGCCGCCAACCACTGATCTAGTGAGCGATTTCATAGGCTGAACTTAAATTCAGAGTTTCGCAAAGCAATCAGCCAGGGGATACTGCTGGCTAGCACTGACATAATCAGCAGCAGCGACCCGTGGCGCGCGAGGATGCCTAAAGTTCAGCCTGGAGTAAAATCGATATTTCCGCCGCCAACTTAGGGATCATCTCAGAACGTCGATGTCCGATACGAAATTACTTTCGTTTGGGGAGGTGGTCAGAGGAACAGTCACACTTTCTGTAAATATGAAAGTTAGACAGTGCAATGTATTTCGAACGCTTCCCAAACAATCTTGAAAACCCGATTCATACGATTATAAAGCCGATTTGCTTTCGCTATCGTGCAACCGAGCTGTCAAGACTATTACAACTGCTACAACAAACAATATCAACTGCAGAATGTGTTTACGTACAATAGTTTAATACACATATTATGGATTACATGTGCTCATGTTCACGATTAGAAATGTCAGTGAATCGAAAATCATCGACGAAATCTACATATTTAGTGACAACGTATCAGGAACATAATACACAGGCTCAGTCTTTTTCATCGCAAAGTGATCAGTCTTTTGATTCGATAAATAATCTATGTACACTATAATACAGTTCACACTGCCGCTTCACGCCTTCTTTGCCAGCTTTTTCGCGGGTGCCTTCCTCGGTTTCTTCGCTGCGGGAGCCTTCGGCTTCTTCACTTTGCCGGCAGCTTTCTTCACTTTCGCCGGCGACTTCAGCTTCTTCGCGGCTGGCTTCTTGATGGCCAGCTTCTTCGGACTTTTCGCGGTCTTCTTTATCGCTTTCTTCGGCGTCTTTACCTTCTTCGGGCGACCGGCTGCCTTGGGTTTCTTAGCTGCAGATTTCTTCTCGCCAAGACGGAAACTGCCCGCAGCGCCAGTGCCCTTGGCCTGCTTCAGACTGCCGTTCTTCGCGCCGGCCCTCAACGCCATCTTCAGGTGCTGGTTGACAACGCGCTCGTCTTTGCCGACGTTGTAGTGACTCATGATGTATTTGAGGACGGCCTGTCGCGACGAACCGCCCCGTTCCTTCAGACTTGACAGGGCCGCGGCGATCATCTCGGTGTATTTGGGATGAGCTGCTGGCTTCTTCGGCTTGGCGGCTGCCTTCTTGGCCGGATTAGCGCTAGCAGGAGCAGCAACGACTGCAGACATCTTAGCAACGATGGCGACAACAACGACTGAATACACGTTTACAATACTCGCAGAAGTTTGTTATGAAAATACCGCGAGCTGCGCTCGGCTTTTATACCGAGCGCGCGGACGTGGTTGTAGACCGGCAGCAGCTCTCTCGAGGCGCCAATGTTTACCGTTTCAATTACGAGATATGTGCTTTTTGTCCGCAAGAAATGTCCTGTTTTTATCGTACTAGTATGATTATACATGTCACATTTTATTTGATCGTTTTTGTGATATGTATGCCTTCAGATTAATGCATAAATCGTCATTAGCGCTTGTTTAGTTGTGAAATTATTTTGAGCGAAGTCTGCCACTCAAATCGTTATGCGTACGATTTGCGTAATAATGTTCGTATTTTTCACGTTTTTGTTATGACAAGTTCACACGACTATGCATACAGGCAAGATATCAATCTCGTGAGTTAAATTAATGAAGCAGTTGATCTGTATACGTGCGTTTTCCGTTGGATAATTCCCGACAAAGGCGACCACAGTAGCACAACTTTTGGCCATCCACCATTATACCGTGTACTATTGCCGTGGTAGGAATGTCAATGAAAATTTCAAATTGAAGATATATGTTGTTTTATTTTTATCATATGGCACAACCCACGAGAAAGTGAAAAGTGAAAACAATATCAAAATCGGTAAGGTACTTTTCGAGATATGAATTTTTGAAGATGTAAGATTTAACATATTTTTCAGATTGTAAGCCTATCTCTGTACCACTGAACTGGAAAATGGCACCGAGCCGAGCGCATATTTTTATTAAAACTATAATAAAAACAGTTATGTTCAATGTTTATCGATGAGATTTGGCACACTGATAGATTTGTAGTCCTTCTTTTCAAATATGTCAAAAACGTTATATTTTACAATTTTTTTTATTGCCCTAATTTGCATAAATTACAATGATTTTCAGGGAAATTTTATAATTAAATTACATTTACACGGGTTTGCAATGTTTGTTAAACATTATTATTTGCAGACTTATCCACCTGTATATACATTACGAAATTGTTATATTTGCCACAATGAGTGAATAACAAATAGGAATACATATTTTATGTGTACCTCTTTGGATGAAAAACCAGTCGTCCATTATCATGTCATGTTATAGGCCTTGTTTGACTTAACCTGTTGATCGATTATTGCTACTTTTTATACACCAGGACTTGTCATTTCTATAACTGGTGGCTCCCAGGAGAGCGGCTTTTTTGCCTTGTGGCAATCTCCCTGACCCACACGTGATAATTTATATACTATTTTGTGATCATTATGCTTTTACATACTCACTTATTGGGTGATATGTATTTGGGCCAAAATAAAAACTATTGTCTGTCTGTCTGTCTGTTGTGTCCTCACCATTTTAGCATGGGTGATTTTTAAAAATAATCATCCATACTCAGCCTTGGGGCTGTACTTTGGACAACAATAAAAACTTGTAATTTAAGCAACACTGCTTTTGATTTTTCATTAAAATTTAATGTCAATATTTTATGTAAAATAAACTCAATTTTGCATACAGTGACCATTTAGTAATTAATTCTGAATAATACATCTCCACTGTATTTTTCATATTGTCTTGTGTTAGTGCCCTACGGTTATATAGGCATTTTCACACAAAACCAAAGTGTGGGGAGTAACTGTGGCCCACCACAGGAATCTATGTAGGTTTACGAGTACTTTCGTACTGCTCCAGTGACCTTGGATTTACGAGTACTTTTGTACCTGCGATGTGATGATAATGTGTCAGTTTTGATGAAGTGACACAAAGTGTCTTGAAGTGATACAGAGGAGATGGTTTATATACATAACTGTAAACTGCTTTAGTATATAACATTGAAGTTACAAAGGTACAGTTGCTATATATGAATGTGTTTATCACATCCTACGTAAGTAATGTCATTGCTCTACATTTCACACACTGGTATATTTATTTATTGAAACCTAATTTCAACTTCTCTTTAATTTGTTTACATTTAGTAATGTTGCAATCAATGTTATCCGTTGTATTATTGTAATTCCACTACCAGGACAACCGAGAGAAAAAAAATGCGTAACAACCAAACATTTCAAAAATTAAGCATAGCTACTTTTAATACGTGCCACGGCTGCATGCCAGTTTGTCGCCAGACACTCTACACTATACTACATATCCCCAACATGCAGTCAGATATCCATGTTTACGTGTCGCCGATATCTGCACGAGTTACATTGTGACAAAGGAATTTACAAACCTGGTGACTGACAGCGCTCTCAAACTTACGTTCAGTGATGTGCATCTGGACACATTTTTGGAGCATATAATCATGATGTTGTATTTGTTACTGTTTTCAATAATGCACCTTTATCAAGTGAGGTTCTGTACACTAATACTTATCAAGAACAACATGAGATCAAGCCTAAAGAGCCTTCGACTTGTAGCTCGCTCAGCGCCTTTGATCCCAAGAAAGGCGCTGATTTAAAAAAAAGTTTATAATCCTTTTATATGCTAAATTATAATGAGGATATTCATTGATAATAACACTTCAAAATAATTAAAATGTTGTTTAAAAAACTCGTATACAATTTGTCACATTTAAATTATGTTATAATGCACTAACTTAAGTGTGTGTACTATTAATATAGAATCCACATTGGCATGACGCGATGACGGTGTGCCGCGAGAATCGAGCGAACTCGAAAATGTGCCGCGACATGAAAAAGGTAGAGAAGTACTGGTCCACGTAACTGAGTCCAGCCCCGCGTCAGCCCAGTTAGACCCCTCTGGCTGTCCCATTCCTCGACCAGCTGTCGATGGGTCTATTACACGACCAGTCCACAGAATCTGCAACGATGCAGCAGATAAGGCATTCTTCACGAATATACAGTGTATACATCTCTGATATAAAAGCGCAGATTGTGAGAGGACAATAAATGTTCTCTGTAGCATTGAGACTTACATGCCCACCGTGACAGAGGGTCGCATATATGCACAACGATGTAATATATTTAGGAGGTCTAGATTCTAGCCAGACATTGGAACAAATGTAATAAACGTTCTCCAGTGACCCAAAATTCGTCCTCCTCCGTTTATCTTCAATGTTGCTAGCTTTAAAGTTAACATTGTTGGAACTACACATGTGCCAGTTACACTGCATACAAAGCGATAGACCCTAATTGTACCGGATTTTCGTGATGTGATGGCGGTAGGTGAGCATCTGCCGCCACAAGCCTCGCGCTGCTGTCACGAGGGGGGATGCGGGCGAAAATACGCTCCAAGCCCGGATGATTGTTTTCAATTTTATGTATAGGCCTATATTTAGAGGGGCCATTTTATTATAGTGCATTTGGTATGTGATGTGTTGGTTAGGCATTAGTTGTCGTACAGTTGTATTCAAAATGAGTAGTTATTATTTTTAAACCGATAAATATCGGTAGGCGGTATATTTCGGTACTAAAGCGGTACGCTGTGAGATTATCCAAAATGAAGAAAAAGAGTGACTCTTACCGCCAAAGCGGTAGACGAGACACCTCCGCAACTAGAAAGTAGTCAGCGTAGGCAGGTGGTTAGTGTTTTTAATGATTGGCAATGTCACAGCATTCTACATTCCATAATTATCTTAAATCGAGTGACTGAGATGATGAGATTCCACACGCCCGCACGCTCGCACGCCCGCCCGCACGCACGCACACACGCACACACGCACGCACACATACATACACACACACACACACACACACACGCACACGCACACGCACATACACACACATGCATACACGTGGACTGTAAATCTAGAATAGCTTAACGATATCCACGCAAACTAAACGATCCGAAATAAATTACCTGGCGTGTACCATCATCAATCGTTGGCGTAGTGACCAGGGTAGGGAGTGCACTCACGTCCGGGCGCCTGGTCTGGAGGGCGCTGAAGTCAACTTACCCACCAAGAGCGATTCTTTTCTTCAGTTGTGGCAATCACAGTTTGAAATTGGACGATGTTCATTTTATCAGTCTGGAACCACGTGCTGTGGTAGGTATATTCTTTGGAACAGCTGAAACATATTATCGCTTTTCGCACGTTCAACTCTACGAATGGTGGTTCAAAACGCCATGGAAGACTTGGGGTGCCAGCGTGGAGACCGGCATAGCTATAAACGATTGCTTCGATGATGTTGGTCTACATTAGACTTCAGAGGCTCTCTTACAAACAAACATCGCTTCAGTAAGCATACACCTGAGCACATATGACATAGTGTTATGAGTAAACAGTCATGGAATTCCTTATCACTGATAACATTTTACTGTTTTAAGGCATGTGTCGCCAGTCAGGTGTTGAGGAAATTTATGTATAGTGCATGCGACATGTGGATTCATAGGAAATGTGTGTATAAAAGGTGGACGATCTCAGGATGCAACTTTTATTTCTTGTTGCTGGTAGCCAGAATATACAGTCGTGTCAGTGATAGAAAGGTGCTATGTTCACAAAAACAGAATCTGGGGGGCGTGGGTGACAAATAACGGACATATTCTTCCATATCAATAAAAAACCAAGTTTATTAAAACGCTACTGTGTGCAGACGTGTAGGCTTGTGGGGTGTGTCCGATGGGTGCGTACGTACAGCCCTCCATAAAGAGTTCCGCTTGAGAGAAAAAATTGTTTCGCTTGAACAGACCATAAAGAAAATCTGGGCTACAGTGTGGTGTTTCTGGTGAGCCCCAGGGGGTGGGCAGTTGGAGGTTGAAGAGTGCATTTCAGGTTTTGAGTAGCCTAGCTCAGGGATGTAGTTGGAGATCTCAATGTTAGGGGATGTAGTTGGATGCCTCAATGTTAGAGGATATAGTTGGAGGTCTTAAGATTAGGAGATGTAGTTGGAGGCCTCAAGGTTAGGGGATGTAGTTGGAGGTCTCAATGTTAGCGGATGTAGTTGGAGGCCTCAAGGTTAGGGGATGTAGTTGGAGGTCTCAATGTTAGGGGATGTAGTTGGAGGCCTCAAGGTTAGGGGATGTAGTTGGAGGTCTCAATATTAGGGGATATAGTTGGAGGCCTCAAGGTTAGGGGATGTAGTTGGAGGTCTCAATGTTAGGGGATGTAGTTGGAGGCCTCAAGGTTAGGGGATGTAGTTGGAGGTCTCAATGTTAGGGGATGTAGTTGGAGGCCTCAATGTTAGGGGATGTAGTTGGAGGTCTCAATGTTAGGGGATGTAGTTGGAGGCCTCAATGTTAGGGGGTGTAGTTAGAGGCCTCAATGTTAGGGGATGTAGTTGGAGGCCTCAATGTTAGGGGATGTAGTTGGAGGCCTCAAGGTTAGGGGATGTAGTTGGAAGTCTCAATGTTAGGGGATGTAGTCGGAGGCCTCAATGTTAAGGGATGTAGTTGGAGGTCTCAAGGTTAGGGGATGTAGTTGGAGGCCTCAAGGTTAGTAGGTGTAGTTGGAGGCCTCAAGGTTAGGGCATGTAGTTGGGGGTCTCAAGGTTAGGGGATGTAGTTGGAGGTCTCAATGTTAGGGGATGTAGTTGGAGGTCTCAAGGTTAGTAGGTGTAGTTGGAGGCCTCAAGGTTAGTAGGTGTAGTTGGAGGCCTCAAGGTTAGGGCATGTAGTTGGGGGTCTCAATGTTAGGGGATGTAGTTGGAGGTCTCAAGATTAGGGGATGTAATTGGAGGTCTCAATGTTAGGGGATGTAGTTGGAGGTCTCAAGGTTAGGGGATGTAGTTGGAGGCCTCAAGGTTAGGGGATGTAATTGGAGACCTCAATGTTAGGGGATGTAGTTGGAGGTCTCAAGGTTAGGGGATGTAATTGGAGGTCTCAATGTTAGGGGATATAGTTGGAGGTCTCAAGGTTAGGGGATGTAGTTGGAGGCCTCAAGGTTAGGGGATGTAATTGGAGACCTCAATGTTAGGGGATGTAGTTGGAGGTCTCAAGGTTAGGGGATGTAATTGGAGGTCTCAATGTTAGGGGATATAGTTGGAGGTCTCAAGGTTAGGGGATGTAGTTGGAGGTCTCAATGTTAGGGGATGTAGTTGGAGGTCTCAAGGTTAGGGGATGTAGTTGGAGGCCTCAAGGTTAGTAGGTGTAGTTGGAGGCCTCAAGGTTAGGGCATGTAGTTGGGGGTCTCAAGGTTAGGGGATGTAGTTGGAGGTCTCAATGTTAGGGGATGTAGTTGGAGGTCTCAAGATTAGGGGATGTAGTTGGAGGTCTCAATGTTAGGGGATGTAGTTGGAGGTCTCAAGGTTAGGGGATGTAGTTGGAGGCCTCAAGGTTAGTAGGTGTAGTTGGAGGCCTCAAGGTTAGGGCATGTAGTTGGAGGTCTCAATGTTAGGGGATGTAGTTGAAGGTCTCAAGATTAGGGGATGTAATTGGAGGTCTCAATGTTAGGGGATGTAGTTGGAGGTCTCAAGGTTAGGGGATGTAGTTGGAGGCCTCAATGTTAGGGGATGTAATTGGAGACCTCAATGTTAGGGGATGTAGTTGGAGGTCTCAAGGTTAGGGGATGTAATTGGAGGTCTCAATGTTAGGGGATATAGTTGGAGGTCTCAAGGTTAGGGGATGTAGTTGGAGGTCTCAATGTTAGGGGATGTAGTTGGAGGCCTCAATGTTAGGGGATGTAGTTGGAGACCTCAACGTTAGGGGATGTAGTTGGAGGTCTCAAGGTTAGGGGATGTAGTTGGAGGCCTCAGGGTTAGGGGATGTATTTGGAGGCCTCAAGGTTAGGGGATGTAGTTGGAGGTCTCAAGGTTAGGGGATGTAGTTGGAGGCCTCAAGGTTAGTAGGTGTAGTTGGAGGCCTCAAGGTCAGGGCATGTAGTTGGGGGTCTCAAGGTTAGGGGATGTAGTTGGAGGTCTCAATGTTAGGGGATGTAGTTGGAGGTCTCAAGATTAGGGGATGTAGTTGGAGGTCTCAATGTTAGGGGATATAGTTGGAGGTCTCAAGGTTAGGGGATGTAGTTGGAGGTCTCAATGTTAGGGGATGTAGTTGGAGGTCTCAATGTTAGGGGATGTAGTTGGAGGTCTCAAGATTAGGGGATGTAGTTGGAGGTCTCAATGTTAGGGGATGTAGTTGGAGGTCTCAAGGTTAGGGGATGTAGTTGGAGGCCTCAAGGTTAGTAGGTGTAGTTGGAGGCCTCAAGGTTAGTAGGTGTAGTTGGAGGCCTCAAGGTTAGGGCATGTAGTTGGGGGTCTCAAGGTTAGGGCATGTAGTTGGGGGTCTCAATGTTAGGAGATGTAGTTGGAGGTCTCAAGATTAGGGGATGTAATTGGAGGTCTCAATGTTAGGGGATGTAGTTGGAGGTCTCAAGGTTAGGGGATGTAGTTGGAGGCCTCAAGGTTAGGGGATGTAATTGGAGGCCTCAAGGTTAGGGGATGTAATTGGAGACCTCAATGTTAGGGGATGTAGTTGGAGGTCTCAAGGTTAGGGGATGTAATTGGAGGTCTCAATGTTAGGGGATATAGTTGGAGGTCTCAAGGTTAGGGGATGTAGTTGGAGGTCTCAATGTTAGGGGATGTAGTTGGAGGCCTCAATGTTAGGGGATGTAGTTGGAGGTCTCAAGGTTAGGGGATGTAGTTGGAGACCTCAACGTTAGGGGATGTAGTTGGAGGTCTCAAGGTTAGGGGATGTATTTGGAGGCCTCAGGGTTAGGGGATGTATTTGGAGGCCTCAATGTTAGGGGATGTAGTTGGAGGCCTCAATGTTAGGGGATGTAGTTGGAGGCCTCAAGGTTAGGGCATGTAGTTGGGGGTCTCAAGGTTAGGGGATGTAGTCGGAGGTCTCAATGTTAGGGGATGTAGTTGGAGGTCTCAAGGTTAGGGGATGTAGTTGGAGGTCACAATGTTAGGGGATGTAGTTGGATGTCTCAAGGTTAGGGGATGTAGTTGGGGGTCTCAAGGTTAGGGGATGTAGATGGAGGTCTCAATGTTAGGGGATGTAGTTATAGGTCTCAATGTTAGGGGATGTAGTTGGAGGTCTCAATGTTAGGGGATGTAGTTATATGTCTCAATGTTAGGGGATGTAGTTGGATGTCTCAATGTTAGGGGATGTAGTTGGAGGTCTCAAGGTTAGGGGATGTAATTGGAGGTCTCAATGTTAGGGGATGTAGTTGGAGGTCTCAAGGTTAGGGGATGTAATTGGAGGTCTCAATGTTAGGGGATGTAGTTGGAGGTCTCAATGTTAGGGGATGTAGTTAGAGGTCTCAGTGTTAGGGGATGTTGTTAGAGGTATCAATGTTATAGGATGTAGTTGGATGTCTCAAGGGGTATGTAGTAGGAGGATTTTTTTGAAGTCTGTCGAAAATACACTCCGCTCATAAGCGCGGAAACAGGGGGAAAGCTGCCTCTGGAATTTTGCTGGGGAGCACACATATGGTTCTGCCCCCAGTAAATGTGAACCTGAATGTTTGTTTTTTGGCGAGCGTCAAGGACGGGTACAAATCGAGATTTTCTGAGCGGAATAAAATGTTGTGTTTTTATGACGACCGTGAAGTGGGGTGCAATTTTAAAGTGCAGACATATGGTTCTGCCTGCCCCCCAGTGAGCGGCGTGGTGGCAACAAAAAACATTGCCAACAGCACCTCTCCCCCTTTTTCAGATGTAATCAGTCGAGCCGAGACAGCCGAGATAGCGGGGTGAGGCTAAATGTACAGCGGCGCGGCGGCGAAAACACTTTTAACACCCCCTCCCGGTCTTCCGATGTCATGATCCGACAGCGGAGTGGTGCTGAAGCTCCGGTTCTCAGCTCCCTAATATTAATTTCGTTCGCGCGCCACTGACCACGCTCTAGCCTTGCATCGTGTCGGACCATCGCTGCACTGTCTTCGTCAGAATTTACGTGTAGCGCTAAATATAGTACATGACGTGTGGTGCTATTGCGCGTGCGCGAACAAAAACCGGAAAACACGGGCAACGACAAATGCTGTTGTATTATCGTATTCTATGTCGCCAGTATAACATTGAGTGCCCAGCATTGTTAACAAGCATTGCAGTTATGGGACGAGCGACATTGATTCAAGATACCCTCACTGACGGGGTCAGCCCACTGTTGGTTTTCCCATAGGCGACCATGTTAACGTTTTGTCTGATTATAAGAAAACGTGACCTATAAAATGTCTTAAACTTCTCACCTGCTGTTATCATCATCTCATTGACATGCCGATAGATTTTAACAAAAATTGCATTCTTCCAGCTCTCATAAAATGCCTGTATGTGTGACACCCGTCAATATTTACAAATGCCGGCAAGAATTACTCCGCAAACAGGTCACACAGGCAAATTGCTGCCAGATATCCTTCCGCTTATTCAAATCATCTAGAAATCCACCATTTTACAGTCAACACCTTCTACAAGCATACATGAAAATCAGCATGTGAATTTCCAAAAAAATCATTTCTAAAAAATACACTGCATTTTTCTTCGAAGTCTAACTAGAACATGACCCCTGACAGCACACGCGGGGTGTTTATTTCTCCCCTTCCCTAAAACTGGCAAAAGCACGCACACTTCGTCTTCGAAACTAGTCTAAAGTGTAACCCTGTACTATTATCGTTGCACCAATTTACAACCAGTGCCTGGCTCCTGAAACCTGGGGACAATTCATTGACATTACTGCAGCTAGGCATGTTGATGAACATTTCAGATTGCATATCCAATTCGTTGCGTGTCCTAAATTCGTGCACCGTGCAATTCAATATCCCCTTGGACGTTGTATCGTTTTTCTGTTTGATTGCTTCGGTGAAAGTGTATGTTAAACCGACTGCTACAACTGCTAATAAACCTGGTTGGCGTGCCATCATTCAGTGTGCGTCTTAGGTTTAAAAAAAAAAATACACAATATAGCGCTGCAAAGGAATTTCGCGTCGAAACGATCGCACACAAATACAATCGCCTGAGACCCGAGAGGTTGCAACTTCAATGGGCGCTAATCGTAAGTCGTTAATGTTACAAATAAATACCTATTATTCCCCAAATAGGTGTGAAATTAAGTAATTTTATTCCGTTTGTTGACATTCCTACGACAGCGTAGCCTATTAATGTGCACTTTTGTTAAACTATGCCTACTTGGTCTTAATTAAATATTGTATGAGTTGCTATCAAATTAATACTATTATTGGGGTTATAAAAAGTTATTGTTGACGATATAAATTATTGTAACATAATTGGTTGGTATTGACAGCCTTATTATGTATAATTAATTCACAATTGCCCACAATACCAAAACTAAGACCAAAACATGTATTTGCGTTAGATAATGTTAATTATTTCATAATTAAGACCATTTTGTTAACAGTTTGTTTGTACTCAATCGATGGCATAACTGTTTGTAACTTGGAATATTGATTCTTCGCACGAAAGTTTCTTCAGATTTGTATACACACACATACACGCACGAACGCACGCACGCACGCACGCACATACTCACATAATGATAATAGATAACTGCTAATTGTATAACGCCGTGTATCCGGGTATAAAACATGTTCATACATTACAGGAACTTAAAATGCATAATTGGTAAAACATAATTTATACTGTGTAATTTAAATATACATGTTTTAAAGAAAATAAATTGTCGGATAAATAGGTATATACACTGATTAAAGTAGGTATTTAACTATCACAATATTAACATTTAGTTAATACAGCGCCATATCCGTTAATGTTCGTAGGCACTGTACATAAAACAAAACAGATAACAAATACAAACAGTCATTGCTTTAAAATTAATAAAGTAATACACTGCACATAATTAAAATGAAAAAAACCACCACGTCAGTAGCGGTATGTATTATAAAAGTATCAGATTTAATTATCAGAAATATATACAGATTGCTGGTCATACCATATGCTGCAAGCATAACCAAACTGGACGACCACAATTCTGCCAGTATCAAACGAACTTCGCACGAAGCAAGGCAGCAATATTGCAGCCATCGTATTAACTACACATTCGAGTATCTTTCTACAATTGCAGAATGCAATTTCGCCACAGGGCTGTCATTTTAAAATAGTTTATTGGTTGGAAAAGGCGCGGAGGCTGCCATGTTTACTGTTGTACCGACGCGTTCGTTTGCCCGCCTATTCGGCGTGGCGGCGCTTGTGCTAAATATAGAATGATGTCACCACACAACACGGTTACCTATCTCGGCCATAGCCGTAATCCAAGTTGTCCGACAACAGTGCTCCTGGGACTTCGGCTGTTCATGTTGTCTTATTCCTAGTAACAATCCAATGTTCGTCCTTTCCTCATGCTTACACACACGCACGCACGCGCACACATGCGCGCCCGCACACACGCACGCACGCACAACGCGCGCATACACACACGCACTCACGCACGCACACACATGCACACGCGAGCACACACACACACACGCACGCATACGCAAGCACGCATGCACGCGTGCGTGTTACTGAAGACTGAGACTACTCGCATATTTTCCCAAAACATTGATTTCACAAAATAATTGCATATTGTCTAGAAAACATAGTTTTTTTGTACTGGTTTGCAGCTGGCGTCGGAACATGGTGAATATGGAGGGGGGGGGGGGGGGGGCGGAGGTTGTCCAAAACTTCGATTTGCATCCCTCCTTGTGGCTCGCCAAAACACCCTCCTTGAGCCTTTCCAAAAAACTCGATTTGCAGTTTTTTTGCACCCCGTTGAAGCTCGCCAAAAAGCTCCTTTGTCATAATCTCCAAAACATCAAATTGCACCCCTCCCCCGTTGAGGCTCGCCAAAAACACATTCAGCTCTCCAAAAACCGCGATCTGCAGCCCCGCCCCCCGTTAAGACTCGCCACAAAACCTCGAATTGCACCCAGAATCCACCCACCTTCCCTAAATATTCGGGGGGTGGGGGTGGACTAATCCTATCTCCATGTCACACCAAAATTATTGCGGGCTGAGCTCTCGGAGCTTCCCGTGGTTCGACGGCTATGTTTGTCCATAGACATATTTTAGCCAAAAAATATTGTTTAATAGATTGTTTACATTGTCTTCAAATACGATTCAGTAGATATACAGTGTCGGCCCTAATAGACCCCATGTGTACACGTGGCACCCCTTGAAAGGAACAGCTTGAAGGGTGCTAACAATGATTGTTATTAATTTATAATGAAATAAGAATAGCGACATTATTAATAAAACATTTGTTATTGAATGGGTCCAAGCCCTTTATACTTTATTTTGTTGTTATTTTTATATTTATTAAAAGGCATACTTTCTGGTTATTTTGGTAGACCTAGCATATATATAGCTGGGGTGAGAGTTGTGCAAAAACAATTACTGATGTGAAATTGTTAAATTTCTTTCTCTTTCTATGGTTTAACAAAAATAAATTTTAGCTTATAGACAATAATACAGTAATGTGTACATAAAATACTATTTACACTTGTAGACCCATTTTTTCAATTACTCTATCGCTCAGCATGTCTGACAGATCTAGGCCTACAACTTGTTTACATGAATTTAATTAGTAAACAGGTCTATGTCAAATACTAGTTTTAGCAAAAACTGTTTAAATATTTGAATGACTCAATATCAGTACTTTGAGATTTGATCCTGATCATGTACTTATAATATTTATATTTAATGTAAAACATTTACACGAAATAAGAAAATATCGCCCTATCAACGAAATGTCCCATTAACTAGCCCTACTTCCTATATTATATATATATAATGCACACACACTAAACATATGCGATTATAGTATAGCGACTGGTGACAATAATGAAATAATTGTTTGTTGAGTCTATTAAAAACGTGTATTTAAATATAGTAATTGTGATACCTGTGTGTTCTGGTAGTTGGTTGTAAATGAAGAGAAATCGGATAACGCAATTGTTGCAAATTCGTCTAATGGTCACTGTTTCAGTGTTTGTGTGTCAATCAGTGATCTGCCCACAGTAAACACAATTTGAGAATAACGAGTATTAAAACTGTATATAACATCATTATACTAGTTCTGTAGTTGAGCTTGGGTATTAGTAAATTGCTACCACGTTAAATATGCCATTTATATGCGATACATTAGCTAGAATATTCGTGAAATTATAGGTACAAGAAATGTAACGGCAAACGACCAAGATGGCGGGATCAACAAAATCTGTGCTACTGTGGTTCACGTTACGAGCGATTATCACACAGTAAGTGAATGCAAGAACGCCAACCGTGTACATGATATGTTCCAACAGGTTTATACCTTTCTCAAAAACACATGTCATGTTAACTAAATCGAAAATTATTAGAACATTTCTATAAAATACTACGAACTTCATCGATGCTATGATGTGAGTGAGCTGTTTAAACTGTAATAACTTGTCAACAGTGCATTCGACAAAACAATTGTATATACCAATCGAAAGCCACATGTATCGCAGTCATGGAAATGTAAATGTTGGTATATGTTACTTGAATTATTTGGCAACAACGGGGCGTTTTTACTGGGCAAGTAGCACACGTAGCGAAAATGTAACGGCAAAAGCGAAGCGCTTCGACAAGAACTGTTGCCGGTCTACAACCACGTCCGCGCGCTCGCTATAAAGCTGAGTGCTTGCGCGCGGTCTTTTCATACTCAATTTGAGTCGTCTGATAAGCTTGTTTGGTCTTCGTTGTCGCCGTTTCTCTCGCTGTTGCTAAGATGTCTGCAGTCGCTGCTACCCCCGCTAAGCCCGCCAAGAAGGCAGCCGCCAAGCCGAAGAAGCCGGCAGCTCATCCCAAATACACCGAGATGATCGCCGCGGCCCTGGCAAGTCTGAAGGAACGGGGCGGTTCATCGCGACAGGCGATTCTCAAATACATCATGAGTCACTACAACGTCGGGAAAGACGATCGCGTCGTCAATCAGCACCTGAAGATGGCACTAAGGGCCGGCGCGAAGAACGGCAGTCTGAAGCAGGCCAAGGGCACCGGCGCCTCTGGCAGCTTCCGTCTCGGCGAGAAGGCGAAGGCGGCACCGAAGAAGGCGGCCGCAAAGAAGCCGAAAGCAGCCGGCGCCGCGAAAAAGCCGAAAACGCCAAAGAAGAAAGCCGTCAAGAAGGCGACAAAGAGTCCGAAGAAGGCGGCCGCCAAGAAGCCAGCAGCGAAGAAACTGAAGTCGCCAGCGAAACCCAAGAAGGTCGCCAGCAAAGTGAAGAAGCCGAAGGCAGCCAAGAAACCGAAGGTCGTGAAGCCGAAAGCAAAGAAGCCAGCAAAGAAGGCATAAACTCTGCACCACGAACTATGTATATATTAATGTAAATAGTGTATCTGCGGACACCGCCGCCAATGGTGATGATTGAAGGACTGCTATGCGAAGCTGAACTATTGTGAATGATGTTGTGTTCTTCACTCAGTGCACTTGAGTATTTATGTATGACTGAAATTGAGAGAGATCATGTTTGTAGTATTGGCGTGAATATATTTTTGTACCGAATATTGCGTGTTGTTCTTCATTTGTTCTATTTGTGCTCGTACGTGTGATAAGACCATTGCAACCAAAGAGCCGTCACAAAAACAACCTTTTCCTCGAGGCAATGACTACGTAATTGAAACGTGACTACTTCGTGAGGTGCAATTGTCTAATTACGTCATACTTACGTATAGTTCCAGAGCAGCGTTAGCTCGGGTGTCGTACCTTACCCCCGGAAAGTTGCTTCAAATCAAGCGAGTCTTAATAAGTCTAGTTCCCTTCCCGAGGTGATAATTTAGGATTGTCATGTAGTTCGCGAGTCCTCCGCAGAATACACACGAGAAAGGTAACATTTAGGCAGGTAGGCTAGGAGTGCACGATCCCCGTATGGGGCAGTAAGTGTATGTTAACGAGCAAATTAACCGCATTATTTTTACTCGATGTAGACGGTATTATTTTCGTTGTATGGAATTCATGTCTCTTCTGCATGACGCAAGGATTATTTTGCAAGCGATACGATAAACTAACATGCGCTTTTAAGCCACACCCAGCGCGTTCGTGATTGGTTATTCAGGCAAGGAGCATCCGGCGCCTGTGTCACACGCATTTAATTTTTCGTGTATTTTAACTACAGTACTTTTTTAAAGTATAGTTCATTCATTATAGCGCATAATAGCAATGCCAGTACTAACAGTTAAACACTCCATGGACACATTCGTTGTACAAATTAATATTGATAAAATGTTGATGATGGACATGTGAGAAAAGTAAGTACTAATTAAAACGTCAGGTTGTTAGCTTTATCTGTCGGTCCTAATTGACGAGTATGCGTTATACTGTTGTACTGGTAGTTATTTGTAACATTATCAGAATGAAGCCTGGCGACAAGAGTACACGACATTATCTTGGAGGTAGTGGTTTGTCCGTGCACAGAAAAAGAAATCAATCACGGTAGTAATTGTCAATAAAACTAAGGTTAAAGGATTCTGGTTGATGACAAAACTGCTGCTCAGTTTTTTAAAATTGTATAATATTATACTTTGATGTATACTAAAAAGTCTGACTTAGTGTTATTATGTTGTTTATGCATTTGTTTTAAAAATAATAACTGAAAAATACATTTTAATGCAATTTGGTCTTGTCGGCCATCTTTATCAGCCAATTTCTCAGTTTCATGCATTTTTCACAAAACCGCTAAAACTTAAATTCCTTACAATATTGAAATATTGTAGATGTCTTGCTCTCGATAGTGTCATCAAAATAAAGGGGGTTTTCTAAAAATATTTATATTTTCGGAAATGTTTACTTTGTTAGACAGTGTTGCTGGAAGTTTGGAGAAAGTATATAAAAACAAATATTTGTTTCTTCAAAAGCTCCCATTATTTTATTTATAATACAATCGTACTTTGTTAGTTTCATAGGCATAGCTATAATCGCAAACAAAAATAGCATCATATATGTCACAGTTGGATTGCAGGGTTTATGAGCTTTCTAAAAAATGTGTAGGTTTGCATATGTGTCACGTATACATAGCAAGTATCCAAATACGACCACCCTTATTTGTGCAAAAATAACCGGTATTCTAATGGAAAATGTAATGGAAATGTGAATGTTTCCAGCAAAAAATCGAGTCTCAAACGTTATTAGTTATTGAGACTTATATTCAATTCACTTATTTACTTTAGACCGAAACACACATGGCGATACATATATTGGTCCATATATTCACACACATACAACAGTTAACAAGCTGATATTAATAGTAGAAAGTATAATTATAAAAAAATGCATATAATTATGACCTGGGTATTTGACGCTACTAATTTAATTTCCTCCCCATTTAGTTTAGATGGGGGCATCAATTCTTCATGTACTTTCCCACTACTTATTAGTATCATGCTTGTTTCATGGTTAAATGTAATTTCATCATAACTTTTACAAACTAATAACAACTCCTTCAGGCGTACACTGGAGGGGTAGACCATCACCATGTCATCTACAAGGATGTGTTAACATTTTGGGCTGACTGTCTTAAGCATGACATATTTACAGCGGCATAACCAGAATTCTTCATTGGGGGAAACGGGCGGTACTGTCCTGTCCAGCGCACAACAGAACTGACAGGTGCCGTGCAATTGTTGGGGGGGGGGGGGGGGGCAACCATCCCCTCGCCCCCCTCTAAATACGCCAGTGCATATTTATCACAGCAAAGGATACAAACGTATTAAAAGGTCAGATTGTTTTGAAAAGGATGTAGGCTGTAGTGTAGCGCGTACTAAAATTATAAATGCACGATGCACACAATAAATCATGTAGATATATATACATATACACAGTTTATATCGATACAAAGGCGGTGCCTACATTAGACCACTTACTCTACAAACTTCGATCCAGTTCATAATTATTATCAAATGTAATGTTCTTAATATTTGCTAAATATTCTACATTCTACTTCGCAAATGGGCGCCCAACGAAAAACAAACGTAAACACGTACGGTGCGGTGTGCCCAGTGGAAATTGATAGAGCTAGTTCGGTAATATATTACGTACGTAGGCGGATACTGAATCGTTCCGTGTAGCGCATTGTATCCGCACAGGAATGGGATAGGGGATTCCCAGTTGTGATGACGTCACTGCAGAGGTATCGGCAGGCCGTTTCCGTACTTATGGAATCTTAGCCGTGTGCGTCCCGTACACCACCGAGCGAGGAAGATGGGAAATAACCTGCCGCACTGGTCCCACCTTGTTGAAATAACACAGTGCGACTACTCGGTAGACTTCTTTGAACGCGCTATGCGTCAATGTTTGAACATTGGATGCGTGTGTTATTTGAGACAGCAACACAATCCTAAATTCTGCTAATTAGCCGTAGTGCCCTGTACGGCATCACATCACATTTAGAGCAAACACATGGCCTAAACACCAGCTCAGATAAATTACAATAATGGGCTTATTAGTGTAATGCTTATTATCTATTAATTGTATGTGATTAGCAATTGGATTTTGGTAATAAATAATCAAATACAACATATGGGTGTTTTTATTTGGTCGTTTTTATTTTATTTTGTATTATAATTAATTTCTTTGACTGAAAAAATACGTCGTAAACATGCAAGCATTAATCATATTGCCTGTAAACAATTGAAACACGTTCCAATGTTTATCTTGAGTGCACTGGGAATCACATCAGTGATACTGGCAGCAATACATCAAACATGGATTACAGCCAAATACATTTAGTAGTAAACATTTTATTCTAGAATATCACCACTTATTCCTATATAAAACAACAACTGCCAGAGAGTGAGTGTAGGCGACTATTGTTCAGTGTCTCACTTGTCCCCCTTGCCCTTCCCGTCGCCCGAGTCTTTGTCTCCACTGGCTTCTTCCTGTTTCTTAATCTCAAGAGTTCTCCCGCTGTCCTCTGGCGCTCCCTTCACCCGGCCACTGACCACCAAGTAACCGTCGTTGGTCAGTGTCGACTCGAGCGTGTCCGCCTCGACGTCCTATAAAAGACGACACACGTCTCAATGAAATTGTGTCCATGAAATTCACACAGCAGCTACGCCACACAGAAAACAGGGGTGAACGAAGTAGCCTGGTTTTCACAACAGTACGATGGACTACTGTACGCGTAACGCAACATTTCGCTCGTTCTATAACAGCACGACACAACGTAATGACTGCAGTGGAACCTTACCACAACGAACGCGCTAGCAACAGGTGTAAGTTTCAGGCTCATTGCGTGGTTGATGTTTTCGAGAAAAAAAAAACTACAACTTCACCCCGTTGAGACCTCCAAATGCACCCCTCCCTTCAGTGTTCGGGCGTCCAAACACACACATATTCAACCGGAAATATTAAAATGTTTCTCTCATGCGGAACTCTATCACCACAGCGCGGGGAGGGGGGGGCGCTCACCCCATCTCACTCCATCGCACCCCAGTCTAGGGACCTAAGTTTGATTACAAACATTTACTGAAGTCACTACTCCTGACTCCACCACGTCACGTGTCCAATATACTCGCCTCTGGTATGGCGAAGCGTCTCGTGAATTCTCGTGTCACGTAGCCGTATCTGTCTGCCTTCTGTTGGTGACTACCGAATATAACGAGCTGGTTATCGGCTATCTTCACGTTCAACTCCTCCGGCGTGTACTGACTCACGTCCAGCTTCACCTCGAACGCCTTGCTGTCGTGCTTCACCTGTTGGAAGAAACAGCGTCACACACCAGTCATTAACTGCGTTCTATTATCGTGAACATATATTTTACTGACGAGGGGGTTTACATAGCCTTGCTTTCTTAAATACACGTGAATGTTATTCACCAAATAATTTTACAACTTAAGACTTCCGAAGACCCCGTATAGGGTGGTGGACAGACCCTGTTCCTATAACTTTTATTTGTTAACATATAAAACAAGCCAATGTTAAACCTTTTAAAATATATAATTGCTTCAAACAGTTATTCTGCAATGGCACGACATGCACATAGCCGCATATATATATAATTATAAAACAACAGGTTAAACATAGGTATACCGAAACATGAATTGTGTTAGATGAATGAGGGGGCTGCAATTTATATATTAATTGGCCTAAATGATTAACCGCGTCCGCCTATTAGGTATTCCCTGGGGTTATCGACAGGGTTAGTTCGATGACAACTAATTAGTTTAGATTATAAATTTTAAGTAAAATATTAATTGAATAGGCTTAGCCTTAGCTTAGGCAGAGTCCGATATCCTATTTGGGACATTAATTATGACATATCGTATCTGGACATTTCCCAACTAGAGATTCAGATACTCGAGGCGACTTGTTTGTGTAACTGAAAGATGTTGTTAGCAGTTAGGCAACAACTCAATTTCTTAAATTAGTTAAAATATTTGTTTAAAATGCAACATACGCTGACTTCCTTCCCTGCTACGGGGGATCTCTCCCAGACTCTGTTTCCGAACATGCCGTCCATCATCCTCTCCATGTCCCGAAAGTGTTCCTCCATCGCTCGCCCCATGTACGACTGGAGTGGCGAGGCAAACAGGCGATCAGGGTCGAACAATCGACGCGGAATCAGACTGAGCGGTCCGCGTCGGTCGAAGTAGGTTCGCCGGCAGATCGGCCTGGAGCACCGCACCAAGGCCTTGCAGGTGGGGCGGCCCAGCTTCAGCAAAATATTTGGCATTTTCGTTCTATGTCACGTTTCAGTAAATCAAACTACAAAAGTATCAATAGTACGTTGATATGTTGGACGAATCTCAGTTACCGTGTCTTCTTTCGTTAACGATGTAGGCAGGATTTTATAGCGAAGTTGCACTACGTTTATACTACGTCGCTGATCTGATGAAATCCCTAAACAGTAACAACGCGCATGTGCGTGACGTCAGATGACCTATATTTTATTCGCTGGAAAGTTCTCGAACGAAGATCTGTCGTCTCGTTCCTGCCGGAGACGTCGAGGTGGGACGAGATGCTGGAAGGTGACTTCTGCGTGCATAATCGGCACTATATGCTACTATTTAGTGCATCGTCGTCACTATTTATTCTACGCAGTTATAATAAAAAGAGTATAGTCGATGTCACTATCGCCACCACTATCGTTGGAAACAACCGTCGCGAGCGACGTAGGGCCTGGCCCTATAAGCTAGGCCGAGCTAGGCCGAGCTAGTCCTAGGCCTAGAACGTCTACTTGTGCAGTTGTGATCATAACTTCATAGTCCGTGCTACTAGGGAGTTTTTTTACATACAAAGTGGGGGCATTGCTTCCCAGGTCTTTCACCCCCCAGTCAGGCAAGTTACCCCCAATCAGGCCAACTTGTCCTCCCCCAATCCGGCCACCGTCACTAGTTATCAGGCCATTATTATATACTACTATTTACAGTAGGTCTACAATAGACAATATTTTTTTCTCATAAAAAAGCAATCAACTAGTTCGGAATAAGACTGTGTCTCTCTAAATCAGCAATTTTTTCGGAAAACTTGATGACAAAGTGTCAAAATTAATTTTTCTCTTTATAAAACTTAGAAGAAAGTATAGGCCTGCTAAAAATGGCGAAACAGCAATTTTATATAAAATGACAACTATCTGGGAGCAACTACGCGATAGGATACTTTCCGTTGTAAATCTGGCAACATAGAATATAAAACGTCTGGGGACATGGTGTCATAATGTCTTTTTTATTAATATTATACTTAATGGTTTTATTTAATTTATGCAATTTTATGTAAAGCGCGCTAAAAATATGGATTCGGGCGCTATGTAAATTTCGATTACGTGTATTATGAAAGGGAATAAATCTGGGAACAAAATCATTGCACATTTAGTTGAGTCTGTACGCCCGTCCTTTCCGTGAGAATGTTTATAATGGCATATTTGTAAAACAAATCCCGTTTCTAGAGAATGCTTGTGAAATGCATTTTATTTAGAACAACTTACTCAGCACAATGGTATTGCATCAGACACGCAGGTATTGCGTTAGACGGATATTGCATCAGTCTCATTGATTAGAACTTTGGAGAGGACCATAAAGAATCGGCCTTGGCCGAGTGAATGAGGTTAGCCGCACACATCGTAAACCTTCACTAACGTTGGGTGTAGGTCGGGAACAGTACAAACTTACGGTGCATGAAAATACGGAAATGTTTCAGTTCAAAGTCACACACCCGCCACTGTTTATGCCATTTATGGCTGTGCCACTAACAACGATATCCGACCAAATGTGCTTGTGACCGAACGAGATCGCCGGAATGAAAACCATCAAATGCCTAGTAGCTGCATGCCCAGGCCCACAGGTGTGGTGGGGGGATGCGATGGGTGTGTACGCACCCCGTACTGAGGCAAAACTCAACCACACTACGGGCGTGGTGTCTGATGCAGCGGTTGTGTGGATCTCAGTCTGTCCGTCCAGCATATCTCTCAGTGTAGCATGCACGGGGCTGAGATTTTGTAGGCATGCTAGCGGGACATTTTTTGAGGTTCGAAGATTTAGTCTTTTTGTATTTTACCCGGCGGTGGGATTTGGATCTTGACGAGTTCAACATAATTTCGTTTCGATGCATCATAAATATAATAATGCATTCTATAAATATGTCGCTGGATGGTGAATAAGAATAATAGTTTTCACTTATTGCAATTTTTATGTGTATACAAATGTTAGCCAATTTATTAAAACAGGTGGGCTGCAAGAATGTAGGATGGACTCGGTTTAAAATGCAGTGCATTTTTTGGGGTGGGTGGGATTCAAGTGTTGTACATTTGGGTTGGATCTAGATTCAGTGTTCAGAATTATGCCAATAATAGGTTTGTGTACAAAATGGGGGTAGATTTCAGTGGAAATGTTTGGAGGGTAGGTCACATTCCAGTCCACAAGATTGTGGGAGCGCTCCCTAAGATTGATTTTATAGAAATCCATTGGCATCGACGTGGCTGTATCTGGAAAATGTCATTTTATCCGTGTAGAGCCGGGCAAGTTTTATAATAAATACTAGCTTTGTCTCAGTTCGCAAGACACGGATGCATCGTAACACGATCTGTTCCAGATTGAACGCAACCTGGTTATAACATAATAGTCGAATGAGAGCATTGCAAAGTGGCTGTCAGCAGGCTAATTGTAGCCGCAGCGCGCAGATGTATGGTTGGTCTGATATGCAAGAATGGTTAGACTTAGGGTTACGCTGAAGGTTATGGTTATGTTGGAGGTACTTTTGACAAGGTTGACATCAGGTGTATACTTGCAGGTGCACGTGGGGAGGTAGCAGGAAGCTCTCTCCGAGAAAACCCGCAGGGTTGAACAATATTGACCGCTATAGGATCTTCGCCTGGGTATGAGTTAAATTATTGTGTACATACAGGAGACAGCGTCAGATAGCGATACATGTATGTGTGCGTGTTTTGCTGGATTTCACACCGGATCGACATTTTGTACGCGAGCCGTGACACATTTTTTACGAACATGTAAGCGTCAACAATTATGAACGACCCTAATGGGCTTGTTACTCCTGACAGTACAGCACGGCCCGCTGTGCAACACTGTCGACCAGGGTAAGTGGGTAATAACTAACTGAATTTCAAATATTACATTAGTACATTTTATTTCACATACCGTACGCGTCATCCAAGTATAAATGACATGACAACAAAAGTAAACAATCATATATAGAAATCGCTATATATAAATATTATATTTCTATGTTAGACCGTACTCATGTAAATGGAACAAATAAATAGTATATTGTGAACTTATTACAGGTAAATAGATGTAAATGGCTTGGTTATAGCAGAACTATATCGTGTAAATTACCACAAATTCACAAGTTGGCGGACGTGCAGCTATACCAGTTGCAGAAGTAGACGTTGTTTGTCGGGGATACTCATTCCAATGTTTAGTTTACAAATTGAACATTTTGCGGTCGAAACATTATAATTTAACTCTGTTTCGGGCTTATCAAACGCATTTTTTGCGGGACGTATATCATCAATATTTATTATAATATTAAGAACAACATCAAATAATGGGGAACAGATGATATTGGTTTAACGTCAACGTTGCTCCTGCGTGTCACGTCAACACTGCTCCTGCGTGTCACGTCAACGCTGTTCCTGCGTGTCACATTAACGTTGCTCCCGCGTGTCATATCAATGTTGCTCATTATCATGGCCGCTGGTCTCGTCCTGTCCTTGCCGCGTGCTGGTGTTACGGTTCCTTCGCACTGACGTTAATAGTTCTGTCTGCCGAAGCCGACTTCATCTTGCCACTGATGACAAGGAATCCGTCTTCCGTGAATTCCGATTCGAGCGTGTCTCCCTCGACGCCCTGCAACGGTCACGCATTACTAAACTAGTCGCCACAACAGCATAGGTCGATATACGGGCATTATGCTGCGTTCGTGGCATCTCGTGGAAATGGGGATGCTTTTCAACTTTCGAGTTCACCATTTGGTATTCGCCATAAATATAAGGTGATTGGAACGCAGCATTAGTCATAGGTTATATTTATTACGCATAGGTCAAGTGTCACGGATACATGTTGTGCTTGCGTGCGTGCGTGCGTACGTACGTAGTAGGTACGTACGTGCATACGGAAAGCGTGCGCACATGTCCGCTTAATATTATAAATTAATTCTTTTTGGAAGATATGTCTTACTTCAACCTTTCATTGTAACAGATTCTAGATAACAAGATTTGCGACAACTGCGACTAGTTTTGCTCCAATGATTGAGTGGGTGTGAAATCAGAAATAAACTTGTTTTAAAGGAGCAACTAAAGTGGAAAAACAGCGGATCTAATAATAATAGTGAGCAAATTCCAAATGGTCAGCGAGCGCACCATCAAAGAAAGCCCTTGTTTCAAAGTTGGTATTACTAATTGTATGAACAAAAATAAATCTGAACTATAAATAAGACTAACCGGCGGAAGGAGGAAGCGCCGCGTGAACTGCCTGGACGAGGAGCCGTGCTGGGCCGGGAGCTCCGACTGTTCACCTTCCACCATCAGCTCGCCCCCCTTCACTCTCACAGCCAGCTCATCGGGGGCGAAGTCGTTCACCTTCAGTCTCACCTCGTACACGTCAGCGTCACATTTCACCTGCCACAAGAACGTACATATGTGGTTAATTATGCCTGATTATTGATGCGTTTAATAATATTTTTATATTTTGTAATAATAAAATATATTTAATATTTTGGATTATTTCCACGTCTATATCTAGGCTTATCCCTCCCTGTACGTATAGTTGCAATCGGCAAACAGCAACTACCGATAATGTAAACAGTAAGCCAACATTTTAAATCATATAATTTGTTTACATGCGTACGTGTCGATCAAAATGTCAGACTATTGGAAACGTTTATAACTAAAAAATACGGTACGTATTATTGTAGTCAAGGTTATAATTATGCACTGTAATAACGACAAATGTAACAACTATCGTCACACACAGAACGTGTTAGCATCTATTTACGTACGCCTACTATGCATGGCTTCAACTACATGTCCTCGTTTAGGCTGACATTGTGTGTACGTGACTATGCCAAACTGTACATGACTATGCCAAACTGTACATGACCATGCCTAACTGTACGTGAAAATGCATAATTGTACATGCTTATGGCAAGTTATGCCTACATGTATGTGACTATACCTAACTGTACGTTACTATGCCTAATGTATAATGTACGTGACTATGCCTAACCGCGGCCCGGTTGCATTGTACGTGGGACATTGTGTGTACGTGACTATGACAAACTGTACGTGACCATGCCTAACCGTACGTGAAAATGCATAACTGTACATGCATGTGACTATGCCTAATGTACTGTACGTGACTATGCCTAAGTGCGGCCCGGTTGCATTGTACGCGGTTTCGCGAGGCCGCAGACCGACACAAGAGTGTTATACATACCTCCACCGCCCTGTCGCCGACCGCCTCCGAGTCGTTCCTCCACCACTGCCGGCACCACTGCCCGCGCCCCATGCCACCGCCAAACGGCGCTAGCCACCTCTGTCCAGCCCCGAACTCCAGTGGACTGTCCATGTCGTCCAGCCATCGCCGTCCCGGGCCTCGCATGACACCGCGACCGCATGTGTCCGGTCCAAGGCCACGACGGCATGAGTCCAGCATGACGTTACGACGGCATACGCCCTGTCCCATACCAAGTCCTGCGCCCTGGCCCAGACCACGACCACCACCCTGGCCCATACCACGCCCCGCGCCCGGCCCCAAACCACGACCCCCACCTTGTCCCCAGCCTCGGCCCCACCCTACGGTCGCATCAACATCATCCATGCAACGTCTTCCAAGCCCTAACCCTCCCCGGCGTCCCCCGCCTCGCCCAAAGTTCCGTCCGGGCTCCATTCCACCCCACCACGCACGGCGACACCACACCGGCCACCACGTCCGTGACATCCTCGGCGCAATTTGCGACATATTTTCTCTCCGTATTGCGACACAAATCCGAAATATTCGATGCACGCCACGACGTGTAGCAGCTTTTATATCGTGCCATCGCTGTCGCCGCAATACGTCGGCAACGCACGCGCTACGTCGCCGCTTGTTTACGTCCAGCGTCACGCAGCGCGTGCGCAGAGCCGGGCGTGCTATTTATAGAGCCTCGCAGCGGTAGCGGCGGGCACGTTGCGCTTTGTTGACGTACGGGTGTATCACGTACCGGCCGATGTACTCTCTTGTAGGATGGGTCTTACTAGACGTCATGTTACTGCACTGCGCAGATTGATTAATTACGATGCAGAGAAAGCAATATGATATAACATGGTAGCCTACATTACAACGGTTATACCTCCGTGATGATAGCCACTTAACGTCCAGAAACATACATACTTAAATAGAATTTAAGTCGGCAAATCCGTCTGTGATTTGCACCCACTGACACCTACATAGCTACAACCCACGAAGGATCCGTAAAAAGTCACCCCCAAGATACCTCTAACGGTTTCTATGAAGAATGAAATCACGATAGTTCAAACTGACGTAAACCGTTCCCAAATCATCAATGGATGGTTTACGTAGCTTCGAAAAATCGTACAAAACATTATAATTATGACGTTGCGAACAACTGTTGAAAGCTACGTATACAGGGACGTAATCTTCGTCAACCGTACGTATGCGTTGCCTCTCGTAGTTACCGCGAACTGTGAACTTGTTGTTGCTGTACAAGAACTGCACGTTTACAAAGATAAGAAGTTAAACATAATATACATTTCAATAGTCAACAAGTTAGTCTGCTGTTACATAAACGTGAATACAATGGCGTTATCCACTTAACTGACGTTAACAAACGTACACCTAACGTAGCATATCGGAACGACACACTGTTCAGTAGCTTGGGAGGATATCTCTGGCTGATAATGCGCTATTGGTTAGGACATTCATGGTATGACGTTATGTTGTTGTCATAGCTACACTGGTAAACAAACCCAGAGGTTCACCATTTACTCCTTCAATGCACCGCCTTTAGCCAGCAATAAATGGTTAGGCCAATGATGAATAACGAAGAGGGAACGTTGACGCTTTATTGCTCCAGTGAGTTTTATCAGTCGTGTAACATAGTGCACACATTTGTACAAGACGACGTATTGTACGACTGTCACTCTGTCAGTGTGTATTCTAAAAATAAAAGCCATTCACAGATAGCAAAAATGTATAACTGCGCCCAACACATGTGCTTCAATCTGGTCAGCTCTATATAAGGTTCACGTGTCTATTTACGCAACACATAGTCAAACATGTACGCCTCCAGTCGCCTGGTCCGATTTCTGACACTGAGGCGAACTGCCTCGAAAGTCTACCCATTTATCAAAATGCCATAAACAGATCAATAAACGCGTATATGTCACGTCCATTCTTATATGTTTACCGCTAAAATTATCTGACAATAACCAAAATGTAAAATAAAAAATGTGTACGTTTTTTTAATTTTGCGACTCAGATCTGAGTCGCGCTTTCATAATTTGTGTAGCGTATAGGAACTTTCAATTGAATTGGGTAGGATTTCAAGAGGTTGGCAGTTCGCATCAGAGTCGCAGACCGAAACAAGTGACTGACTCGACAGGTATTTGTTTGCCGATACAACACCAAAGGATTCAAATCAAATGCTTTGATAACTAAATGTCACGCCACGTCACGCCACGTCACGCCACATCGCTTCACATCACACCACGTCACAAAGCATTACGTCAGGTCAAGCATCTGTTCACTCAGCGTCCAGTCTCTCGCCGTCTCGCTGCTTGCCTGTCTCCCCCCTCTCTCTCTGTACAAGCGGCTGTCACGACTTACGGCTGCCGTCATTCTGTCTCCAAGCGACAGGTTAGACCTTACGTCTAATGCCGATCTCTACCGTCAGTGTGTCTACAAGCGACTGTCACGACTGACGGCCAGCTCAACCAGAGCAGCGTCCGTGTCTTTTCCTAACCGCTTCACCTCCTCCCTAAACACTTCCAACATCTTCCCGTCACATTTCCCGTTAGTCCTGCGTCGCACTTGCTGCTGAATACTCGCAAATTCTTCCCTCGTCGAGTCGATGCTTTGTTTCCGCCCCTGCTGCGGTAGTTGCTCTGAGGATGGCCTTGAATCTGGTTCCGATTCAGCGTTCACTATCATTGACTGTAATTCTTGGCGGCAATACGTCATCTGTGAGCGCATGGCGGACGTGACGTTTTCAATGGCGGCACGGACACGACGTGACTGATTGGCTGGCGTGATTGTGACGTCATCAGGCAGCAACGCCGTGATGGCATGCAGAAACAGCAACAGTTGTGATTCGTCTCTGTAAAATAAACAAAGACATACAGCAACATGTTATAATAATAATAAGATAACTTCTAGTGCGCCTAAGTCCTTGGAAACCTAGTTTGGTCATGTTCGAAGTTCAAACATGAAATACGAACAACAATCTTGACCTTGTTAACGTCTTTGAGCAGGACTTATTACAAATGTGTAATAATAAACCATTTTTAATGATCGTCTGAAAAACAATTATGAACCAACTGTAATTCGTACATTTTGACTCTTGGGAGGGAAAGAACGTGCATGCGCGTGGGAGAAAGAGAGAGAGAGAGAGAGAGAGAGAGAGAGAGAGAGAGAGAGAGAGAGGAGGGAGGGAGGGAGGGACGGAGGGACGGAGGGAGGGAGGGACGGAGGGAGGGAGGGAGGGAGGGAGGGAGGGAGGGAGGGAGAGAGAGAGAGAGAGAGAGAGAGGGAGAGAGCAAGAGAGAGAGAGAGAGAGAGAGAGAGAGGGGGGGGGGGAGAGAGAGAGTGGGAGAGAGAAAGAGAGAGAGAGAGGGAGAGAGAGAGGGAGAGAGAGAGAGGGAGAGAGAGAGGGAGAGAGAGAGGGAGAGAGAGAGAGGGAGAGAGAGAGAGAGAGAGAGAGAGGGAGAGAGGAGGGGAGAGAGAGAGAGAGGAAGGGAGAGAGAGTGAGTGAGAGGGAGAGAGAGAGCGGGTGAGAGAGACAGAGAGAGCGAGGGAGGGAGAGAGAGGGAGGGAGGGAGGAGGGAGAGAGAAGAGTGTGAGTGAGAGGAGAGAGGGGGTGAGAGACAAAGGGAGAGATAGAGAGCAAGAGAGAGACAGACAGAGAGACAGACGGATGGATGGACAGACAGACAGCAGTACATGTAACTTCTAATATAACCAACTGGATAACTTTTTGGTGAAAATAATCATCAAAATGAAGAAATAATTTAAAAGTAAATTTGATTTGAATAACTTATTGTTGGAGTATAAATCAGCTGCCTACCTTGCATAGACGACAATGTCCATGAGTTGAGAAGTGACCTCCCCCAGGAGTTGTGTGGTCACCTCCCTGCCAAATGCTCGCACCAAGTACAGTGGACCAGCCTGGAGACAAATGTGACCTGCATCCAGACACACAAACCTCAGACCCTGAAGCAGTGCGTTTGTGAACGCGTCCACCACGTTACCATGGCAACGGGTCACCTGCAGACTGTATCTAGTCTGGGCAGCGGTCAGAGACACTGTATTGAGATGGACATCTGGAAAAAAATTGGAAAACCACATTTTTTTAAATTAATCTAATTTGTAGCATTGTAAGTGCATATCCTCTCAGGCACTGGGGTCCACTTTCCCTTTTCTATGGTCAACCACTTCCTGGGACCCCAGTGGCCTCTGATCTACCCATTGGTGACATATTTAAGAAAACCAAATGTAGTTATTTTGAAACATTCACTTACAACGTTACATATCTACACTGCCACCTATCACGGAATTATGGAAACAACTGTAGAGTGGTTTGAGATCAGATGGCGCCACAGTGAACAAGTTTAAATTTAAAATATTGTAATGGCGATAACTGATGCTCTTGGTTTGTTGCGTAAGTGGGTGTAAGCTAGTCTGTAAATATTTCTGTTGGAATAGAAATCATAGAGGTTGTAGTTAACATGTCAAGGCAATGAATAATATGGCAACAAATAGGTAAATTACAGGCATAGGCGTCATATTCACCTGGACTCGACATTAATGCCGGGCGGCCCGAAGGGTCTACCTGGCATACCCCGGCATCTGTGGCCTGGAGGGCAGGGACCCACATACGATTAAAACTCGAGACCGTATACAGTTGTCGAAAGCAGCACTTGGGTGGCTGTCTTCACATCATTCAACCTGTGTGCAACTGTAAATACCAATTCCCTAACATGGTTTGGTATTGCATAGTTTTAGATCCTTTAGTTAATTTCTACCCAGATTGTTCTATTTTAAAAACGTTCAGTCAGGCACAGCGCTATATTTGAAGTGGCCGCTCTCGTGTAGAACGGCAGAATGTGTCTGTGTCTGACGTGCCCAGAGGGTGTATGTTCGGAACGATATGTAGGCCAAGGGAGTAACCAAATCCCGCACTATGGTGATGATCCATGTGAAAAATGCAGGCCCCCTATGCTGGGGTATTATGGGCACCCCTCCCCCCTTGGGTGCAACTCCTGAAGACACCTGCAGCGTCACCACAAACAATCTCCAACAGCATCCCCGTACCGCCACCACACCTTCTGATGCCAGTCCGATGGTCAAGAATTGCGGCTCTGGCTGAAATGTTTACACTTGACACAAATTTAACAAAACATTTTCTGTCAAAACATCCCCCAAAGCATCCATGCTACGGGCCTGCAATATACAGGGTGAAACCCGTTTGGAAACATACCAATATATAAATCCTGTTATGCCCCTTTAGGTTAAAAGCCACTTTTTCATGTCGACAATATGATGTGTACATCCTTGTGGCAAGGGCTGCTGCAGATGCCGAGACAGGCAAAGTAGTTGCTATAGAAGTATACATAAAACAGCGAAGGGGATTTTTGGAGCCAGGAGCTGGAATGGGCACGGCCTGATGGTGGAGACTATGAAGATGGTGAGCACAGTAATGACAATAACGAGGATCCCCACGACTCGACAAAAGAGGAGTTCTTCGATGAACTGGTGCACCCCACAGGCAAGGAAAAGTGAAGAACGATAATCCGACGAACTCACCACCGAAAACGCTGAAGCTTCTGTCGGAAACTCGCTGCATTTTTTTTAACCTGTGACAGCTACACTCTAAGACAACTGCAAGGCTATTTTACCAGCAAGATGTAAAACGGGGCAAGAGAGCCAGACACTGGTAGACAGCACTTCAGCATGCTCAATGACCTTGATGTTTACTATGCCCTTCCAGAGCAGGAAGACCTATACTGCGCTCTCATTCCTACCCACCGTGTTTCACCAGCACCAGTTCCGTCTATCACGATCATATGTGGCACGCTGCCACAAGAGGAGTGAAAATCAACTCTGACACCGATCAAGCTGAGCTGCTTAATGAGTGTGAAACTATATAGATCTGGCGTTTCGAGAACTCCACCCCGACATCGACTGCAACATCTTCAACAGCGATATGACAGTTGTCCTAGGGTTGTCGCCCATTCTCTCCGCAGTCACAGAGTTGCTGAAAAGAGATGACTGCAAAGTACCTGCCGTTCTACACAAAAGTGGTGTCTGTCAACCAATGCCTATTGCACAGAAAGGTTGTTTTTAAGGCTTGCTCGCATCAAGTCAAAACTCTGAACGACATGGGTCAGCTCCACGTGAACAGTTGTGCCATCTCAACAAGAAAGTCAATGACTCTATTGATCTGGAAATTGTGGTGTACGAAAAATTTAGCTTCCTAATTCTCAAAAGCATATATGTGCACATATATCAGACTTGCGTGATGTACTCATCACCTAGCGCAGAACTATGTCTGCTGTACACAGAACTGTCCACTAATAAACAGTAAAACACATATATTGTAGTTAATTATTCTTGTTTATTTTAACAAGATTTAACAAGATTGCCACCCAGAGAATTAACTCTAGGTGGCAGGTGGACAAGGAAGCCCTTTGGCTTATCGAGAGTCCGACCCTTTTATCTATGTGTATCCCGCCCGTCTGAGGTATGTGTCGATTTTATTTTTAAACATATTCACGCTACTAGCACCCACACAATCAGCAGGTAATCTGTTCCATTCATTTACAGTCCTTTGTGAAAATGAAAACTTTCTTATATCCAATCTACTCTGCTCCTTTGCTAATGCAAGTTCATGTCCTCTAGTCCTTCTATCTTTCTTAACTGAGAAAAACATATTTCTATCAATATTTTCATAACCCTTCAATATTTTAAACAATTCTATCTGATCTCCTCTCAATCTCCTGGTCTCTAGTGTTGTTAAACCGCATTTTTTTAGGCGTATTTCGTAACTAAGATCCCTCAGATTTGGTATCATTTTAGTTGCTCTCCTCTGCACTCTTTCTAGCATATCTATGTCCTTCCTGCGATATGGCCTCCACGCTTGAATACAATATTCTAAATGAGGCCTAACTATTGTTTTATACAGCGGTATTATTAGCTCTTTTTCCTTATACGTTATGTTTCGCCTAATTAATCCAAGGATTTGATTTCCCTTTGAAGCTGCAATTCCGCACTGCTCTGAAACCTTCATATCAGCACTAATGGTTAACCCTAAGTCCTTTTCTTTTACAGTAGTACTTAGTACAGTACCCCCCATTGTATATTCTACTTCTTCGTTCCCATGTCCTGTGTGGAGGCATTTACATTTCCCAAAATTGAACAGCATTTGCCACTTTTCAGACCATTTGATCAACCTGTCAAGATCATCTTGTAAATGCTGTCTATCTCCATCACTTTTAATCCTTCTAAACACTTTTGTATCATCCGCAAATTTCAACACCTTGCTTGTTATTTCATCATCCAAATCGTTGATATATATTAAGAATAATATAGGACCTAATACTGATCCCTGTGGTACCCCACTCAATACCGATTTCCAGTTTGAAGCCTCCCCATCAACTACTACACGTTGTCTTCTGTCAATCAGCCATTGTTCTATCCAGTTTATTATACCATTTCCTATCCCATGGGCCTTTAGTTTAAGCAGTAATCTTTGATGTGGTACTTTGCTTGAAAGCTTTTTGAAAATCTAAGTAGACGATATCTACTGGTGATCCCTCATCTACCCACTTAGTGATGTCTTCCAAAAAACATAACATATTTGTTAAACATGACCTCTCTTTAAAAAAAACATGTTGAGATGGGTTGATCAAGTTTTGTTTAACAAGAAAATCCACCATGTGATCTTTAATTAGTCTTTCTAATAATTTACAAATCACTGATGTTAAACTCACTGGTCTATAGTTCTCTGACTTGTTTCTCGAACCTTTTTTGAATAACGGTATAATGTTTGCTTCTTTCCATTCTAAAGGAACCACTCCCTCTTCTAATGACAAGTTGAAAACTGTTGCAAACGGTATGCTAATTTGTTCTACAATTTCCAATAGTAGTTTGGGTGGAATACCATCCACTCCAGGTGATTTATTATCCTTCATAGCCCTTATTTTCTTAGCTACCATTTCCGGGGTTACAATTAATTGTCCTAAATAGTCTGAATCTGCCCCCTTGAACTTAGCCTCTGGTATTGGCAGTGAACTAATATCTTCCCTGGTAAACACTGAACTAAAGTACTCATTCAGGTCTTCTGCCATTAAGAATCCCTCTTATATTATATTTCCAGCACTATTTTCTAGAGGACCGACCTTATCTTGAACTTTCTGTTTGCTTCGAACATACGCATAAAAACTCTTGCTGTCATGTTTTATATTACTAGCTAATTGTTGTTCATAGTTTCTCTTTGAATTTCTAATTTCAGCTGTAGCTTGGTTAAGTGCTTGTTTATAATTGTTGTAGTCTTCATCATTTCCAGTACATCTATATGACTTCCACATCATTTGTTTATACTTAATTTTTCTAATGGCTTCTTTCGATAAGTGTTTCTTTTTGGACCGTTTTCCTTGTTTTTTGAAGTGTACAAATTTATCGACTATGCACTTAATTTCACTCTTTAATATATTCCAGCATTCTGTTGCCGTCTTATTTATCAGTGTCTTATTCCAGTCTATCTTTGCTAAATATTTCCTCATGTCCTTATACCTTCCTTTGTGGAAATTTCTCCTATACTGCTTTTTACTATTCCTTTCTGATTTTACTTTGATGGTAAAATGTATCTGGTTGTGATCGCTACTCCCCAGTGGCTCACATATCTTGACATTGTCAACTAATTCATTCTGTGAGGACAAAACTATATCTAACACATTCTCACCCCTGGTTGGTTCTAGCACATGTTGAGAAAGGAATGTATCTTGAACTAAAACTAAAAACTTGTGGTCCTCTCTCCCCATACTCTGTAGAGATTTCCATTGTATATGCCCATGGTTAAAATCCCCCATGATAATACAGTCCCGTTTGCTTACTTCCCTTATAGCGTTTTGTATTTTTTCATTCTCTTCTATGCTTATGTTTGGACTAAACTAACCCAACTGTTAACGTTGAGTTTCCTGTAACTATGTTACACCAAACAGCTTCTTCGCAATCTGCTTCTCTTTCTAATTTTATTTCATAAGCCTGAATAGATTCTTTAATATATAAAATAACTCCACCTCGCTTTATTCCTATTCTATCTTTCCTAAACATTACATATCCTGTCAGTCCCAATTCAGCATCTGATATATCGGTGGTGGTCCAGGATTCTGTTATACCTATTATATGAGGGTCAATATCTTCTACCATAATGTTTAGTTCATTTCTTTTGTTTACTATACTCCTTGCATTTAAACAAACACATTTATATCCAGCTTCAGAAGAGTTTTCGAGACTGTTATTTGCTGATTTATTTGTGCTGTCTTTATCTATGCCTCCATTTTCAGGCTTTTCTGTGAGTCCCCCCTGCGAATCTAGTTTAAATAGAATGTTTTGCTATGATATAGGCCAGTAGTCATTCAACGTTTGACAGTGAACGCAGCCCGCTGTTTAGATGGTGCTAGTACTTAGTAGGCTTTAATATCCACTGAACATTAATTAAAAATTATCTCCTGTTTTTTTGAGAAAAAAACAGCGGCCCATAGAGGACCAACGGCATGACGGGGGTTGGATGCCGGGTGGCCTAAAGGGTGGACCGATGGATTTACAACGCCTATGACTACAGGACAAATAAGACTGAAGAATGAGAAATGTAACTGACGTGTGATATCACAATTTGACTCTGAATCCATCGAGAGCGGGGACTTAGCCAAAGACCCGACTGCCCATCTTCAAGACTGGCCAAGACGGGTTATTACAACTGATAAGACTGGTGGAATTTAGAGGGGGCCAACTGGCCACTAGATTAACTGATAATCCGAAGTCGGGGGGGCCCACATTAATGGCAATCATTGACACAACTGGTAGTGAAACAAATCGAATGGATCAGTATTAATTAAATAAATGGCTGAAATGACATTGGTTTGTTACTGAAAAAACTAAACTGGTCAATAATAGCTGCGATTGACGTGAATGGCTTCCACACGTATTTCTGACTAAAGGCCTGATCAAGAGCTACAATGTACTTTAGTGCATCATGACAATATCGCCTGATAATAAGTTAAGAACAAGTGCAAAATAAAACCACAAGTGGCATGCACTCAACACCCATATGTCTCACCTGATGCCTGAGTGATCGTTGCATCTATTCCAAGTGATCCATCTAAGACGTCCTCCACCCTCAACTCAGTGTAACCAACACAATCGCTGACAACACACTTCTGACATATCCCCTTGGTCACTCTATCACACGGTCCCTTCTGACATGTTCCCTTGGTCTCTCTGTCACACGGTCCCTCAACAGAGCTGTTAGTACAGCCACAAGTCTCTGTTTCGTATATCACTGTCAGTGCAAACTTTCTTTGGCGTGTTTTAATAAACCTTGGCCTCCCGACACAACAAACAGACAAAGTAGCCGAACCTCCTGGTGGAACACAGCGTAACCACGTCTCCTCGCTTGACAGACACATTTTCTGTAATGGCCGCTCAAATGACACGTCATGGGCGCAACTACCTACTGAGCATGTGCAGCGAGTTTCCATGGCAACAGGATCGTCGTCAACAGAAACCAAACAGAGGCGTGGCATCAGAATGACACTGAAAATAAAGGAGATGTAAACATTGATTTTAATGTTCTACTATATGGGACAAAGAACAAATAATGTGTGTGTGGGTGGATACCGGATTCCATTACATTCACATTTGATAAAGTTTAGTTATCTGTTGGAACATTTTGTTGTTTGCAACAGAGCTTTCAGTGCCTTCATCAGTGTTTTTGTGTGTTCTTCTCAGTTTTCATGTGACATTGTTGGTAATTGTCAGTTCTATGAACATTGGGGGAAGATCAATCATCCTACATAGGCAAAACCAGATCACTGGTGGCCAGACTGAGAGAGCATACAATATGAGGACCCTACGCACTTAACATTACAGCCAATGATAATGAAGGACCAGTGAAGGTGCCAAATGCCCCGTTGAGAATAATAACGAATCAAGCAGACAGTTTAACAACCTTATCAAGTAAGCCATAATGCAACATACATCTCTGCCATTTCATCCATCTCACTAACATTTGGGCCGGTAAATAAATGTTCTTCATTTACAATTCTTTGAGTGCCAGCTCCAACCATCGTGTCTTTTGTTTCATGATACTTACTGTGGTGACACATTGGTGACAACTGCACTGACCACCCAGTGGTCATAGATGACACTCACCATGGTGACACATTGGTGACAGATACACTGACCACCACATCGTTGTTGTGCACCACCCAGTGGTCCTAGATGACACTTACCATGGTGACATATTGGTAACAACTACACTGACCACCCAGTGGTCGTAGGTGACACATACCATGGTGACACATTGGTGACAGATACATTGACCACCACATTGTTGTTGTGCACCACCCAGTGGTCCTAGATGACACTTACCATGGCGACACATTGGTAACAACTACACTGACTACCCAGTGGTCCTAGATGACATTTACCATGGTGACACATTGGTAAAAAAAACACTGAACATCCAGTGGTCCTAGATGACACTTACCATGGTGACACATTGGTAACAACTACACTGACCACCCAGTGGTCCTAGATGACACATACCACGGTGACACATTGGTAACAACTACACTGACCACCCAGTGGTCATAGGTGACACATACCACGGTGACACATTGGTGAAAACTACACTGACCACCCAGATGTCATAGTTGACACTCACCGTGGTGACACATTGGTGACAACTACCGTGACGACCCAGTTTTCATAGATGATGCGCTGCCATGTCGTTGTCAGTCTCAAGTCTCCAGTCTTCTCCACGCCTGCACTGCCTGTCAGTCTCAAGTCTCCAGTCTTCTCCACGCCTGCACTGCCTGTCAGTCTCAAGTCTCCAGTCTTCTCCACGCCTGCACTGCCTGTCAGTCTCAAGTCTCCAGTCTTCTCCACGCCTGCACTGCCTGTCAGTCTCAAGTCTCCAGTCTTCTCCACGCCTGCAATGCCTGTCAGTCTCAAGTCCCCAGTCTTCTCCACGCCTGCACTGCCTGTCAGTCTCAAGTCTCCAGTCTTCTCCACGCCTGCAATGCCTGTCAGTCTCAAGTCTCCAGTCTTCTCCACGCCTGCACTGCCTGTCAGTCTCAAGTCTCCAGTCTTCTCCACGCCTGCAGTGCCTGGTGTACTTCTTAGAACATTCCCTGGTCCACCATCACCTTCTATAATAATAAGTTTGATTTGTATAGCGCCATGTCTTCAGGTAAAAAAAACACTGTTCAAATGCCCTTAAAATACAACATTTTAAAATATAATCGCATTAATACAACAATTATTTTACATATACAAAAATGTGTGATATAATAAGAATCTAATATGAAATTTAAATGTACATTTGTGAAATGTTATGTAACATAAAATATCGGCTAAACATTGACTAGACTTAACTATATAAAACTAAACAATGCGCTGCTTTAAAGTCAATCAAGTAATTAAATAAAAAATAATTAAAATGCAGTATAAAATAAACCATATAGTGACAATGTGTAACAGTTAGGATGAAAATATGTTATAAATAATCTTCAAATGCTTTCTAAAGAGGACGTGACTTAAGCTGAGGTTTTATGGATATACTTCCTAGTACAGCAGCACTACCTGGCATGTTGTCACACCTGTCAGCCCCTGAGCCGTGGACCAATGGCACCAAGTGGGGGCCTAACTGCAACAAACACAACTCTGTCATTTCACACAAGATCACGTCAGTATACCTGCCAAACCTCCTTAAGTTTCCTGTTTGTTGTGAATCTCCTGGACTCCCGAAAAAAAATCCCCCAGATTTTTGGAGAAGACATGGTTTTTTGACGAGACTCAAGGGGGGTGCAAATCAAGGTTTTCAGGGAGCCTGAAGATAGGTTTTTTGGCCAGCCTCACGGGAGGGTGCAAAAATCAAGGTTTTTGGTGAGCTTAACAAATGTTGACTGTCGCCGCAAAAAATATTCAACAGCAACCCTCCCCCTTCTTCCGAAGTCCAGTGAAGCTCGAGACTCGCAATTAATCTCAAATCTACAGAATTTTGAAAGTCAGAAGTTGGCTGGTATACATCAGCAAAATCATGAGTAGTTATTTTAATGTTGTGTCATCATACACATATATTATTAAAGTATTTTGTCATGAATGAGGAACATCAGGAATATGCTGAACATCAAAGAGGCTTGTTGTTAGTCCCCTTCATCTCTGCTATATTGACAACAGAATGTGTTTAGAATCTAAACATTCTGTTTACAATTTGAACATTTCGCAGTCAAAATGTTCAACTGCGAATACTCTTTCAGGTTCATTAAATGCAATTTGACAGGCAGTATACCTTCAGCATATTTAATCTGTAGTAAACAAAATATTATATTACAAAAAAGGGGCAGCCTCGCTTTTAACTTACCCGTGGAGTTTGAACGTTCTCTGTACATGAAGTCATCCTGCGAATGGCGTCACATGACCGTGTAATCAGCCTTGCTTTGAGTGCGCCTTGTCGTTCGGCATCGGCCAGGCACCGGTACCCCACCTATTGGTGAAACACAACACCAATGTCATCATGTGTACCAAACTTAAATGTAATATACAGCTGTATCAGGAAAGTGCTAATTTGCATACAATGGCTATTTAAAAGTTATATCTACTGAAGCTCATTTATACAAATAAATAAATATGCACATCATTTTTAGGTGACTCTTGGCTGTTGAGAATGCAAAATGATCACTGAAAGGTGTAAGCATTTCATATCATCCATGCAATACAACATAGACAAAAAAGAATTATGGAAATAAAAATCATGGTTACTTTTAGAGCTGCTTATAAAAAACATGCGTACCTTTGAACTGCTACATAAGCCAACATATATAATGAAATGAATCCTACATACCTCATACCTACATACGTCATTTCCCTTCCCTTACCTGGACCCTTGTCTCCAGAGCCCGGGCGACTCCCTGCAGACTCTCCCCAAGGTCCCCTTGTGTCCCTCTGTCTCCCTCCTATAGACAAACAGCACATTTGTTTCAATGCTAAATATGTCATTTCTGTAAATACATGCAACCATCGTCATCACACGAGTCAAGAGGTTCGTCAAACTGGTTGGTTAAGTTAATTTATATTTTCTGCCTTTATCAGATCAACTACCACTAAATGGTGCTGTGATTCTGCGCAGTGAATCAAGATGAGAGCCAACACCACTTACAGCACTGTGCAGATTGACCACTGTGTTGCCATCTAGTGATAGGCAGTCTGATGATGGCCACTGAAAATGGTCGAAATGTAATGAAAAATTCAACTGATAGCGAGATATGTAAAAGATAAAATTAAAACTTGTTCACATCTTGCCCAACAAACTAAAATTGTGTTATGTTCATTGTTTGTCCAATTTATTCACTGGCAAACCAGTTCTTGTTAAATCTAGCTAAATGTACATTAACAAGATGTTCTGATGTGTTGTAGCTTTGGCAATAGTTTAACAGTGCACATCAGTGTGAAGATCAAGGTGAAATATAAATAATATTTTGAATTAATTAAAAAATTAGTTTTTGTATGTTCTGCTGGAACTGTGATTTGTCTGAACTTTTACTTTACCATTTGAATGAGGTTTGTGTAGGTTGAATCAAATATTTAAAAGGTAAAACACACATTTATGAAAAATAAGCTATTGTGTACTTATTTGCCACTGAGAACCAGATTGTTGCCAGGAAGTTGAATCAAGAGCATTTCAATGGAAAGATCTGACCACTGAGGCCACCGCCTATGGTCAGGAAGATCTGACCACTGAGGCCACCGCCTATGGTCAGGAAGATCTGACCACTGAGGCCACCGCCTATGGTCAGGAAGATCTGACCACTGAGGCCACCGCCTATGGTCAGGAAGATCTGACCACTGAGGCCACCGCCTATGGTCAGGAAGATCTGACCACTGAGGCCACCGTCTATGGTCAGGAAGATCTGACCACTGAGGCCACCGCCTATGGTCAAGAAGATCTGACCACTGAGGCCACCGCCTACGGTCAGGAAGAACATAAGTAAACCCAAGTAATGTACACATGCATGATAACCTCTTGGAGTGAGAGTGAGTTGGCATGGCAACTGGAGAAGTCTGTGAGGAGGAATTGAAGCGGACATCCATCTTGTCCAGTTGTGTCGCTCTCTTGTTGCGGCAACAGCAAAACTTGTTCTGAGCCGCTGCCCACAAAGTCATCTACGAGGATGCGAGTCATTCCGTTGACCACACGCACCACCTGCAGTGGATCAACACAACCACAGATGTACATCACATGACATTCGACAATGAGAATTGCCTTGATAAAAGGACATATTTTGTAAAACAAAGTATAAAACTGACTTGTGACTTTATATTTGAAGGATAAAAAGCAACATCATTTGGGAAACAATTTTATAATAATCACCGACTGATCTCAAAATTTGCTCTTGATCACTAAGTTCTTTAACAATATCCTTTTGGGTTATAAAAAGTAGTAACAGGCAAGGATTATTTAATTAATTTTAGGTTTACTGACAAGGTTTTATTAATTATGAATAATGTTATTGATCTCATCTGCCATATTAGCCTAATTAAATAAGCAACAAATTCTTAATATTAATAATTCTTCCAACTTGGTGCAAATTTTCACACATATTAGCCTATATTAGTGTGGTAGAAATGTGAAGAACCTCAAAAGTTGCAGCTAGAATCAAACAAACAACATTGTTTGCCGAGTGTACAGCAATGTACTCAGAGTCTAGTGAAGTCTCAAACACCACAATCTTGTCGGCATCATTGAAGGGTAGAGAGCCACATTTCAGCAATCGTCCTTTCTCAAACAGCAGCAGTTGTGAATATGATGTACAAGCCAAGGCAGAGGCACTAATAGGTAGTGATGTGTTAGTGTCACTTCTTCGTGACATCTGTGTGTCTCGTGCATTTGTTCCATTGCGCCTTGTGTTCTGGTCTGGAGACTCGATTGTTAATTGTTTTATATAAATACATAAAATAATACTGGCATACTGAGGGGGGACGATGTTTGTTGAGACCAGAGTTGCACTGGCACATTGTCCTTGTTTATTTCGGCCCAGGGTCACTGCCACCACTGTCTGGTCACTGTCACTGCATGTTTCCATGGCATCAGGGTGTTGCACACATGTTCCTATGGCAACCAGTTGTGTAGTGGAATGATCACAGCCACACCAAAGTAAAGACGTGAGATGACTGCATGGAGAACTGTCTACACTGAGTAACTCCACATTCTCTCCTGTGGCGCTGGGCCACGTGTAGTAAAGGCTACCGGAGTGCATTAACAAGCACACGTTTGGCCCATCCACGATGGAGATTGACACCAGCGTCTCTGGCCCCGAGTCCGTGACAAGTGTAATCTTCCCCACGACAACAACACGATTCGCCGCAATCACGCACAAATAAAATATACATGGTCCCGACGTGTGAACTTTGCTGATGTCACCGAGCAGAAAGTAAACTTTTGTTATTCCGGTCGTGTGCTCGACAGCCAACTGACAGTCGCAGATGGCAATGTTTTCGTGGGCGATAATATGTGAGATTACAGGGAAATCGGACGTCACAAAGTCATGTTTGGTTCGATCGAAAGAAAAATGTGTCACACATAGTTCTGAGTGCGCGTTGTTGCTTCCGTCAGAACATGTCACACAATATTTGTGTAATAGGCCGCCCAAAGCATACATTCCCGACACTGAGACCAGCTTAAAAAAATTCGGGAAAAGTTACATCTCAAAATACCAACAGAAATTCCGCAAACGAAACAACATGAATTTTGCTGACACATGCATTCGTGCTATTTTGGTATATAGTATATTCTAAGTAACTAACCGCTATTTGAAGTCAACCTTAAAGAAGCCTGTGCCGTTGAATGTTGGAAATGAGGAAGAACGTTGCTCTGTGGAAAGACAAGTATTTTTACATTACAGATGCCGCGGTAGTCTTTTATGCTTTCGGGCAACCGCTGACATTAATAACCAATCAGATTAGAGAAAACATTGTTTAGATCGTTTAGATTACAGTAATATAAAATTGTGCCTAAAATTTTAGTTGACAATTTGAATATGACAGTGGATGAGGTACGCACAGTATATTTATATATCGTAATGATATCTGCTTTGTTTGTTAGCTGTCATCTTATAAACGTTGACAGATATACACGAGTAAACTGACATTATACTACAAGTTCTTGCCTTTTATCGCCCAGCGTTTTTTTGTGATTAATAAAGTTATGACGTTGTTTCATCTGTTCATCAAATGAAGCTCAAATTTTCAGGATAAGCTAGTTTTGATGCATATTTTGACATATAAAAAAATGACCCATCTGACTATTACGTTTTTGGAACTAAATAAAAAATTCACTTTCCGTTCAGGAAATGTATAGTTTACTTGGTGATGTTTGAACACTGCATAAAAATACAAGTTAAGAATGGCGTGCAAATCTGAAAAAAAGGTTTGGCATTTCATGTACCTCAGCACAATTTTGTCTGGCACTGAAATGGTTAATGCATTCAGGTGTTATTAAACTTTAAAAGGTTATTTTTGATATCCAGATCTGGTGTTGAACTGAACCTGAGTGATGGACTGACTTCAGCTAGTTCAGGAAAGGCTTTTTCAGACATTAGCGATTAGTTGATCAAATCACTTGTTACTATGGTTTTGTGAGAAAAACTCTACCTGGCTAGGCATGCCAAGGGGTGTATTTTCTTTATTTCTTCAAGTTCAACCTGTCCGCGAAGGAAGGTTTGCTGTTCTATTTGGTGCTGAGAGGTCACATGACATAAAGTTAACCAGCATAGCAAGACAGGCCACTTTGATCAGTATTAATTTTGTTTAAATGTCTTTGTTTTTCCAACAGCAGAACACCGATGTGGCAATACCAGAGCTCAGACGAAGATTTGAAGAAGAATATGCTGGTATGTTCATCTTTTTTTATGTTACTGGTAATCTTATCTGGGCTCACAAGTTGTATGTTCACTATGATTGAAGCATCTGAGTCAATGGCAGTGTCGACCAATTATTGGGGTACTTACAGACAAAATTATTACGAGGTGTTCATCATTAACTAGTGCAGTCGTGTGCTGTAGTTCAGTCATGAACAGAGATGGAGTAACCATGTGTGTAACCATGAGCAAGTAATTGTACCTGATTGTATTGCCCAAGTAATAAAATCGTGATTACAATCACAGATATAATTTTCTTATCCAGAACGCAATTATACTGCAAGCGGTCAGCCATGGGTCAGTACATTGTACTGTCATTTTTTTTAGACAATATTGCAAGTGGAGTTTATGACACACGTGACATTACAAGACTACAGACAGATGATGGATATGCCGGCTGTTTCATCCGACATGTCGTGAACGACATCACTGCAGCAGTGTCCCTGGCACATACCTCACTCAGATGGAGGAAGGAGATGGAAATGAATGGTAGGGAGGGAGGTGAATGGGGTGGAGGGAGAGGTGAATGGTGAGGAGGGAGGGAGGTAAATGGTGAGGAAGAAGAGGTGAATGGTGAGGAATGAGGTGAATGGTGAGGAGGGAGAGGTGAATGGTGGGGGGGACAGGTGAATGGTAAGGAATGAGGTGAATGGTAAGGAGGAAGAAGTGAATGGTGAGGAGGGAGGGAGGGAGGGAGATGAATGGTGAGGAGGGAGGTGAATGGTGAGGATGTAGAGAGATGAAGGGTGAGGGGAGAGGTGAATGGTGAGGAGGGAGAGAGGGAGAGAGGGAGGTGAATGGTGAGAATGGAGAGAGGTGAATGGTGAGGAGGGAGGCTAATGGTGAGAAGGAGGTGAATGGTGAGGAGGGAGGGAGGTGAATGGTGAGGAGGGAAAGAAGTGAATGGTAAGGAAGGAGAGAAGTGAATGGTGAGGATGGAGGGAGGTGAATGGTGAGGAGGGCGGGAGGTGAATGGTGAATATCACTGTAATTAATGTTTATTTCTCCAGATCTGTCAGAGGCGTCTTTTCCACGCTGGGTTCACGACCTTTCAGCTATGTACTACCACAACACAGACAAAGAAGGCCATCCTATATGTAAGTACAGCACCATGTGTCAATGTGCCCATGTTTACATCACATGACCTCCCATGTTTACATCACATGACCTCCCATGTTTACGTCACAGGAACTCTAATGTTTGTATTTCACCACCCTTGTTTGCACCACATGACTTCCCATGTTTACATCACCTGTGCTTTTACATCACACCCGTGTTTACATCACACCCGTGTTTACATCACACCACATTCGCAGAAGTAACATCCACTTAAAGGGAGCCAGTCTGTTACTCTACCCAGAATTAGCCGGTGTCATAATTTGTAACAGGAACTCTGCTGTGTAGAATGTGGAAAAATGGAAAATCGTTGACCACCAACAGGTGTTGCATCAATCGACATCGGCCATATTGCCAATAATGCGTGTTTAGAAACTGGGTGTTTTGTTTACTATTTTAACAAGTTACGGGGTCGTATCATCAACGTTGCGAACATTGTTATGGGTGTACTAAGGGTTTAACTAAAAGGCGCACGACCACGAACGACCACAAAGTTGACGAACGACCACGCACGACCATGTAATATAATGTGTTGGTAGATAGTTTAGCAGTTGATGGTATATAGGTTTTTTTGAGTTTGTATTTCACCCAGGAATTACACAATATAAGCATTTTATCCGATCTTCCGGACGAGCATTTAGTCTTGGCACAGTAGCGCCACCTGGCGAATGGGACCAGCCAGTTACCACAAGCGATGATAAAAGTTGCCAATTTTGTTACTCCAATGTGAAGAACATATCTGAAATTTGGTGAGCTGCACACACATACCTCCTGCATGCCACCAACAGCCCACTTGGTTACCAACACTACATACATTGTGGTCGTGCGTGGTCGTGCGCCTTTTAGTCATACCGCTTACTAAGCACAGTTTTCAATGTAGTTATTATAGTCTTAAGAACATTATATTAAATAATAAATAACAAATTGGGAAAAGACTGCCACCTTTTAAGTCTCATAGTTACATTTGTCATATCAGTGGTTGTCACCTTGTAGTGATATTCCATGTGGCGCGATGTAAGAAGGACGCGGAGAAACATCATCTGCAGAAACAGTACATTGCCTGGATCTTTGACAAACATTTCCTGCTACACCCGGATGAAAAAGTGGCTCTGTGCTTCAACATGACCGGGGCAGGGATCACCAACATGGTGAGAAAACAAAACTGGAAAGTACAAAACAATTGACAATTATTACTGCTGGGATGAGACCACAATAGATAGGCGGCCATTATAACCTATCCTGTGCTGGATGGAGAATTTAACAATACGTTTTCTTTGTGTGGAAACTTCGTGAAAGCGACATACCTCGTTTTTCAGAAAAATCAACCCAAACCTGATACCCCTCAATTTTGTCCCAATCTCATGATGGATTTTGAAAATTACCCCCCCCGGTAGCCACTGTGTGCGAATATGAACGATCTAATGCAGTAGTACACTCAGTATTCACTGGACTGACATGTTCCATGTAAAAGTGCTCCAGAAAATTCACACATCACACCAAAATGTTGATTTCAAGGGGACTCTCAGTGGGTAATGGCGGACATACATTAAATGTCTTACACCTGCTATTACCCTGGCATTATAATGGCCACCTATGTGTTTCACACACTGAAGGTGTTGCTGACATAGAGTGCTAGACTTTTGCAACATTTTGTAGCGTTTAATTCACTGGTTAATCACCAGGGATTTTTGTAATACTAGGCCCTGATAGCAGCTGGTGGTGGCTGTTGTAGGATTCTACAGCACAATCAATCATTGCTTAGCAACAAGGTCCATCAAGCCATCAACATGGATGCTGCACACATGGAGCATTCCGTTGTAGATATTGTTAATATTCTGGCATAAACGTTTCTCTTTATGACAAAAACATCAGGCAATGTTATTTAAGTCAGAACTGCATGCGGGAAAGATTTATAACATGCTGCCCAATAGAAGCACATGTATTACTTATGTAAACATTGTTGACAAGGTAGAGCTTGACGCGCAAAATATTGATTGTGACTCGGGCAAACAAAATACAAAATCATATCATGCAGAAATACTGGCATATTGACAACATAGCTATCAAATTTATCTCTTCCATCTGTCTGTTGTCATGTAGGACATCGAACTGATCAAGTTCCAGGTGACCTGCTTTACAACGTATTACCCATCATTCCTCGGTACGTACTCGGACCAGCTGTAGTCTAATACAGACGAGCCTCATTCATCTCCTCATTTCAGTTCTCAAAGTTAACAGGATTTATGAAGCGTGCAGTTTATTGTAATACATTATTACTGCCTGAGCCTGTACTTTGATATTTCATATTACACACATTATGTATTGTGTATTATCATTGTAATTTAGATATATAAGATTGGGCAGAGTTTTAGTTAGCATATATTTGTTAGTTTGGGTGGACTTTGGAAAATGGGGTGAACTTTGGTAAATGGGGGTGCAGTTTAAAACATGAGGAGTATTATTATTTTGTATCTTTGTAGATGTTTTTCTTTCACTTTGCAGCCTACATGATGGTGTTTGATATGCCGTGGATCTTGAACAGTAAGTACACTGATGATCTCTAACAAACCATAATTCACAATGTATTGGAACTAATTCATACCATAAAATCACAGACACCATTGTCTTCCCTCGTGTTTACATACATGCATATTAAGTTAAAGCCCACTCTTCACACACACATGCACGCATGCATACACACACACGCATGCACACACACACCATACACCCCTGATGTAAAGAGTGGAGTAGAGACAAACTATAAATACCCAGTAACTGATGTCACCTCAAAGAACCATGGATTCTGTAGTTTATTCACATTGTGTCTGTAGTTTGTTCGCAGTGTCGTCCTTGTCTTGCAGCCATCTGGCGAGTGATCCACACACTACTGAGTGAAGCGCAGCAGAAAGCGGTGATCTTTGTGAAGGGTGAGGAGATCCTCCGATACATCGACCGTGACCAGACCCTCAGGAGTATGGGAGGCACGGTGAGTGTCAGCCTTGTCTTCCCTGCTGACTGGGAGCAGTGTTTCTCAAGTATGGGAGGGATGATGGGTGTCAGCGTTGTCTTCCCTGCTGACTGGTAGCAGTGTTTCCCAAGTATGGGAGGCATGGTGGGTGTCAGCCTTGCAGTGTTTCCCAAGTATGGGAGGCATGGTGGGTGTCAGCCTTGCAGTGTTTCCCAAGTATGGGAGGCATGGTGGGTGTCAGCCTTGCAGTGTTTCCCAAGTATGGGAGGCATGGTGGGTCTCAGCCTTGCAGTGTTTCCCAAGTATGGGAGGCATGGTGGGTCTCAGCCTTGCAGTGTTTCCCAAGTATGGGAGGCATGGTGGGTGTCAGCCTTGCAGTGTTTCCCAAGTATGGGAGGCATGGTGGGTGTCAGCCTTGCAGTGTTTCCCAAGTATGGGAGGCATGGTGGGTCTCAGCCTTGCAGTGTTTCCCAAGTATGGGAGGCATGGTGGGTCTCAGCCTTGCAGTGTTTCCCAAGTATGGGAGGCATGGTGGGTGTCAGCCTTGCAGTGTTTCCCAAGTATGAGAGGCATGGTGAGTGTCAGCCTTGCCTTTCCTGCTGACCTGGAGCAGTGTTTCCCAAGTATGGGAGGGATGATGGGTGTTTTTCCTGGTGACTGGGATCAGAGATCAGTGTTTCCCAAGTATGGGAGGGATGATGGGTGTTTTCCCTGGTGACTGGGATCAGAGATCAGTGTTTCCCAAGTATGGGAGGAATAGAGGGAGTTTTCCTGGTTGACTGGGATCAGAGATCAGTGTTTCCCAAGTCCTTCCCCCTCCCAGTACTCCTCTTCCTCTATACCACAACTCCTCCTTTCTTCCTCTACAGTTGTCTTCTGTCTCCAGTTTGTCTCACACTGCATTAAAGAGAGACTCTGTTTCATTATGTGGAATCGGCCACTCATTAGTAGGAAGTTCACAGAATCTGTTGCACTTTACCCAACCTGTGGTTTGGTGTGAGGAAGCCACAGTGATCTTTATAGGTATTTGTGCTCAGCAGTAAATGCCAGTAGCAGCTGTTTAGCAGTTGACTGCTGCTGCGTTTACAATTTTAACTTTTAACAAGTACTACTTTAAAATTGTAAACCCTGTATTGGGCGTATTAATTAAGTGCACAATTTGTCAGGCAGTATTTCTTCAATCTATTTATTCTAGTATTAAGAATAGTATATAAATAAATGTTATTAAATGTTTTGGATGTATTAAACACGCAATTTGTTGGGCATTATATCTTCCAACTATTAATTCTGGTATCAAGAACAGTATATAAATAAATGTTAATGTAGGCTCAGGCAAGGATTTGTAGAACGAAACACATTTTTCAACATTACATAACTTTTTGTGTCAATCTGCATAATATTCAATGTACACAGAGACTGTTATACAGGTAATATGTGTGCCAAATATCATTGGGCTAGGTATGACACAAACTGAGATACACTGCTTTGAAAATAGAGAAATGTGCAATTTTGACAATAAAAAATATCCAACCCAACATGGATAATTAAAAAAAGTGACATTCAGATAAATATAAATGTGGGCAAAAGGAAGATCATAGTTATATATAGACAGTACAACATGTTTTATTGCGTTAAACTGGCATGCGATCATTTTATTATATTTTGTAAAAGGATTTTAAAGACAAAACGTGATATTCAGCGTGACATGACATTTAAATTTATGTATCAATTTACGCGATATTTAGTATTCCCAGAGATTGCTGTACAAGTAATAGCTATGCAAAATATTGTTGGGCCAAGTTGAACAGAAACCGAGATATATTGCACTGAACACAGTAAAAAGTGATCATTAAAATAATCATCATAGACATGTATGGTTAATTTGGAAAATGCCATTTTATTTACAGAAAAATCTACCCACACTTATTAAATTGCTATTCAAAATCTCATTGTTTATAATCAGTCAACAAACAGAAAATAAGTTAGTTGTATCTTTAAGCCACTGTTGTACCCCTCTGAATAATAATAGGCCTAAATAGCTAGCTACAAACACAGCGGCACAAACACTGCTGACTGCCAGCAACCTTATCATCCCTAGTGGCCTAAATAGGCAGCCACAGGCCGACGATTACAAGCGCGCATAACGTCATGCCGGCGGGTCGTAGTAGTATTGTGGGGGGAGCAATTTCTTTTAACACAATATGCAATTATTCACTACTAGTGTTGGGATATGTGATACTAAACAGTGTTAGTTATCGTTATATGTCATTACATAAACAAATAGTGAGTGTATGACGAAAATTAGTTTTTTCGAATCAAATGTGCCGGCTATGCATTCGGCCGTTGTGCGTCGTGAAAGTCAATCATATAAAGGCTCTGACCTATCGACTTTTGAAGGTCGGCGTGTCCCCAAATCAAAACTTATTTTAATAATTTTTGCACACATGATTACAAATTTAACAACAAATCTAATGCTAGCTGTCGCCCATCGATCAGCGAGATGCCAAGGTTTTGAACAAGGCATGGTTTTGGCTGATTTTGTGGCACTGCAAAAATCTCAGCAAGTCACGTTTCGCGGGTCAGCGAGATACGTTGCTTCATAGAACGCGCATGTCGCTCAGGCCTTCAGAACGCCAGTTAGAGCACTTTTATAAAAGCTTGTACACTTCATAATAATAAAGTTATGGAACTAAAGTTTGGTGCATAAACAAGCAACATGTAGAACTTTGTAGTGATGTGCTTTTTATTGGCATACAACAATTCCTATTAGTTGCAGACCATGCAGAAGTTGAGACATTTTCTGTGATAAATCCTTGCCTAAGCCTAGTTAATAAATTAAGAATGGATAATGTACCTTGAACATAGTGACACCCTCCCCGAGTCTGTGTCATGTGTCGTTGTCTTTAGAGTGTCTTTTTCACAATGTCATTAAACTTCACTTGTGATCCATGTTGACATGTCAGTTAAGCAGTTTCTTGACAGCACCGTGTCATGTTCCTTACCAGTGCATTTAAGTGCAAATTAAATTAAGAATAAAAACCCTGAATTTTAGTGTTACTGGCTTTGTGAAGTAGTTCAAGTATTGCATTTTCTGTCACAGGACACGTTCGAGTACAGATATCTGCCGACGGAGATGTCATTGCTGTCAATTACTGACAGTGACAACGGTGACACGGCGTCAACTCCTGACGGTGACGGACCGAGCAGCGGACACAAGAAAAAAGAAAGCATTCTCTAAATTATGTTTGTTGTGCTGAGTCTGAGATGACATTCACAACAAAATGATTTTTCAAACTCACCAAATCTATTTTTAAATAATGCCACTAGATATTAGAGCTTTTTATTTGGAACGCAGTAATGTATATATACATTTTTAGAGCTATAATGAGAAAAGTTGTTTTGTCCTCGATTTTTATAATTTAGTGTGTTTTCTGTTAAAATCTGAACCTGGCCAAAAGCCATTATTTGAGACCCCACACATAGCAAATGAAACCACCTGAACAACTCAACCTGTTTTTTATAACATCCAACATACTTATTGATTACACCCAAATTTATAAGATCAACAGACAGTTACTACTTTGAATTTGAACATGTTAGTTTCCTTAATTTGCATTAATCGGACAAAATGTGTCAAAAATAGGCACCTTTTTGAAGGTTTATAACTTATCTAATTGAGGTACAGTAATATTTTTTAGTCATGTGAAATAATTAATAATTGTGGAATAATAAACTTTAATAATTGCACGTAACACATATATCAACTTCACATTTTAAATGTAGTGTTTACTGTCATAAGCTGTAAAGGGCAACATATCACAATTTTACAAATTTTTCACCTAGATAAAACATTGTGCACGCATAACAGTCTTCTTGCTGCAAAAACTGGCATTTACTAGGATGCACATGTACTAGAAATAGTAAGAAAAAGAATAGTAAATAAAAGCTTTATTTTGTATTGTTTTGAATGGGCCCTTATTCAGACATACATACACTACTACGCACACATTTAGACAGCTTTTGATAAAACAATACACAACAATAAAATAATAATAAAAATGTCATTACAATTAAAAACAAACTCGTGAAACAATTTACCAATTCTAGACAGAAAGAAAGAAGGCAATGTAAATGAATACTAAATAATATCGTATCAATCAGTATAGACCACAACTGGCTGCCATCGTTGGAAGTGCTGGCCAGCTTCCCTCCTTTACCTGACAAGAAGAAGCTGCGTTTCGCTTTGTTGTAGGGGAAATCACAACCGCATAACTAACGGAACAAAGGTAGTACAAAGCTAATGTACGATGCACCTTCCCAATATTTAGTATATACAGTATATTGTTATTCTTGGTTGTTATACTAAGATATAAAGCCACGAAAATATGTGTGAGGTAAGTTATTACCCACGTACTAGCATGCGTCAAATTGGCGGTTGTGCCCCATGGTGTGGGGTACAACCGACCACCTCCATATTTTTGTGTCCCATCAAAATATCTGCTTAGCTTATCTTGGTTGCTATTTCGGAAACTAATGAGGAAATTGTCTTTTACAACCTATCAGGATTGTAATTTTACTATGTAGCATGCATGTCATTGGCATAATTAAGTAGCCCTAATCAAGTTATTATAATTAAGTTGTTACAATTGTTTAAAAAAATGTGTTTGTTATTTTGTAGTACAAATTTTGTTTAATTACAGCAACAAACAGCATCCCCAAATTACAGACATGTTATTACCGGTAGCTACAGGTTTAATATGTTCCCAGGCCAGCTTGAGAGAGTATCTGCAAGCTGTGCATTATACCTATGTATGCGGTTGTGCCCCAAAGCATGGTTTTCATATTTAGTAAAGTAGGAAAATAGTCCCGCTGATAAGGTCATCTCGCTATTTAGGTCACTTTTGTCCTGTTCCAAGAATGACCTTAATAGGGAGGTAGTACTGTACTGTACTTTACAGCTAATTATGAAAATAACAGCACAGTACGACATAAACACATTTTCATCGTAACATTTATTGTATAAATTCTTGAAAATGCACGTCGTGGCACCTCGCGGAATGTGTGCTTAAAATGATTAAGTGCTGACCCACCACGATGGCTTTAGGAGCAGTGTGCGGTCCTGTCCCGGTGTCCAGTTGTAATTCTGCAACACATGAAATAATAGTTTGCTTGTACAGTCAAACAAATGAAATAGTTATTAGGTGTATAAATAAATTTAAGTTTACCAGGTAAGTTCATATTAATTTTTATTTTTTATTTTGGTTAGTTCAAAAGGGGAATTATGCATCAAGCAAAATATGACAGTATTCATAGCAATAAGCAAAACAAAGTATATTTAGTACAGTAACTATACATGTATTCGTGAACATATTCTCAGTAATAACATTGAACATGACACAAAACAGGGATTCTGCAGCAGTTTTTGCTGCATACAATATACACTTTGGAATAGTGATCCATTGGCTGAAGTGTGGCGTGTGAAATCACACAAATGGCCATCGAAGGCCATAGTGTGGCCATCGAAGGCCATAGTGTGGTCATCCAAGGCCATAGTGTGGCCATGATATCGCTTGGCAAGGCTGTCCATGGTTATAGATTTTCCATAATTATTACAGAAATTGACTGCAGATTACAGCATTACGGAAATTGCCACCGTATTACGGAAATAAAAATATACAGCCACAGAAAATTCAACTAAGAGCCAGGTTCACTCGATCTTCCCTCCCGATGAAGGTTATTGACTTTACGTCATCTGTTGGTAGTTGGACAGGTTTCATCACTTTATGTTCAGTTTCCTGGAGTGTCTTTTCTTTGACAGGTGACATTCGCTCAGGATGAGGACACAATCAATTTTGTGGCTGAAAACAAGTCCAGAAAAAGTGTAAGCATATGTCACGTGTCACATGATGTGCAGAATTATTCTTCAACATTAGTATGAAACATGAATATTGGGTTTTGTTATGTAAGTTTTGTTTATGTAATGTCGTAGTCACATTGTTAAGTAGTAATGTAATAATAATAATAATGTTTATTTCAAACAAAAGTCCAAATGTATACATAAAAAACAAGTAAAAACTACAAAGATAGACAGATACACATGATGGAATAAAAAATAGTTGGTTAATAAAAAAGTTTAAAATATGTGTTCAAGTATACAATGTGTCATGTTTTACATTTAAGTTTTGAAAGCATTTTAATGTCATCATGAGTGATTTGAAAGAAATTAGCTGACACTTAAATATCAACTTCTGATTGTTGAACAGTGCATGTTTCTGTTACAACAAACGCTGCATGAAACATACAGCATGTTGACTTTGTTTTATATTTTGACTCCTAAAAGGACTTATTATTTCCCTTTCTGTGCCTACCGTGATAATGTCTAATGTGTCTCCTTTGATCCAGAGGTTATGCAGACTAGGTAAAGGACCTAGAAGACCGAGTGATGACAGCTTCCACAGTCCTCTGCTCACCATCAGGTAGCCCACGTTCTTGGTCATGTTCTAATAGTGCCAGTATTAACCTTTGACACGGCAGATATTGCACTTACTCCATTAACAGAGACTGTCTGGCAGCAGCCGATGCTGCATCTGTATGGGTTTTTCTTGATTGAGATCATTAGCTCGGTGAGTGCACAGCAGGTTCTTTACATTTCCCTGTGTGGGATCTTTTAGTTCCCCTAACACCAGGTAGGGGACACCGACAGCTTTTAGTTTCTCTTCTGAAAGACAAAGTGGGGTGAATTAAATTGCCCACGTTTCAAAACAGCGGCACGTGAAATCGAATCACCATTCTCTTGACTGTCTGGCACTCTAACCTCTTGACCCCAGCATTCCACAAGATGGATAAGTGGAGTGCAGAGTGAAGTGGCCAAAGCATAGGACTCTCAATTGCAGCATGGCTGAATGCTTCCCAGAGAAATCGTGATGGTGTTCGATTGAACAAGTGTGCCAGGGAGTAAAGTGTAAAGCGCTTTGAGCAGTCATAATGATTAGATACACACCGCTATGTGAGAACTTACCTTTATTTACCTTCAACTCTGACTTGGCTCTTGTCTGTTGCTGTAGCCCGGCTGAAGAGTTTGTGTTTGACGTGAAGGATGAAGAAAAGGAGACGGTGTATGTGTTGACTCTGTTTAACAGCACTGAGAAGTTAGTTGCATACAAGGTTGGTTCAAGCCTAAATACGGTTATTATTTACTGTATACTTTTAATGCAAATTGTGTGTATATTTAGTTAATTTTTACCTGTCTTCCTTTTAAGATGTGTGTGTATATTATTGTTTACTTGTCTTTACTTACTTGTCAGTACTTATATTGATTGTGGAGCATGGTGGAACAGTGTTTGAGCTTCCGACTCTCAATCATGAGATCCCAGGTTCTAATCCCCTTGGTGCCTGTCAAACTTTGGGCAAGTTCGTCCATTCTACGTTGCTCCAGTTCACTCAGCTGTATGAATGAGTACCTGGCTAAAGACAGTGGTGGATATTTGTTTATGAATAGTCTTCACCCAGCAATTGCAGCGTGGCTGAATGTTTCCCAGAGGACTCGAGATGGTGTTCAATTGAAAGGGTCAGCCAGGGAGTAAAATGTAAGGTGCTCTGAGCAGTAATCCTAAGGACTAGATACCGTGTTACTCTAGAACTTACCTTTTAAAAACAATTTTTGTATAAAAACTATTGATTATAATATTATGCTTAATGGTGCATTTCTGTCAAACATTGTCGCATCTACTCAGAATTTTTGAATAACGGTTCCACTGACCTCTTATCCTGGGTGTACACTACTAAATTTTTGTTGTGAGTAGTCTGTTTGATCAACAAGCAACAATGGTATCTCGTCTGACACCATCGCACATTATGCAACTCTTATTGCTGCGATTCTATTTTTTAATGATGAATCGGTTCAACAACTGTTGTACCGGTCAAATCAATACACGACTTTAGTTTTGTTGTGTTGCGGGCCATCATACATTGAACGACTGATCAGCTTTTAGTCGATCAAACGGATGACTTGCAACAAAAGTTTAGCAGTGTAGGCCCAGCATAAGGATGTGTTGCTGACATGTTATACACAGGTAAAGACGACCTCTCCAGCCAGTTATCGTGTCCGCCCTAGCTCGGGTCTCATCAAGACACAGACCAGTGCAAACATCAACATTGTCTTACTGCCAGGTAATGAACCTCCATGATATGACCACGTTGTCATGTTGTCATGTAACACACCTCCATGATATAACCATGTCATGTTGTCAGGTAACGCACCTCCATGATATGACCATGTCGTCATGTTATCAGGTAACACACCTCCACAATATGACCACATTGTCAGATTGTAGATAATACACCTCCATAATATGAGCATGATATCACATTGTCATGGAAAAACACCTCCACAATATGACCATGTCCTACTGCTAGGTAACACACCTCACTGTACTGTGCCTGTCAGGCTGTCATCTCACTGTACTTTGTCTGTCAGGCTGTCACCTCACTGTACTTTGTCTGTCAGGCTGTCATCTCGCCGTACTTTGTCTGTCAGACTTTCACCTCACTCTTTTTCTGTCTGTCAGGCTGCCACCTCGTACTCTGTCTGTCAGGCTGTCACTTCACTGTACTTTGTCTGTCAGGTTGTCACCTCACTGTACTTTGTCAGGTTGTCACCTCACTGTACTTTGTCTGTCAGGTTGTCACCGTACTGTATTTTGTGTGTCAGGTTGTCACCTCACTGCCAATGAAGACCGCTTCCTGCTGATGGCGATGACAGTGGATGAAGACATCACTGCCACCAGTCCACGGCTCAAGGAGTTATGGCAGGAGAAGACACTAGGGGGCGACACTAACTATATGGAACACAGGTACTATTCGTTGTTTTGAACAGTGTTGTATAAGCATCCTAGCCATCCATGCATACATGAAGTGGGTAATAGAAATTTCAAAACAATATTTATTTTAATGATAATTATAGTTCATTTCTTCTATAGCGCCCCATCCAAGTAATTGTTCTGGGGTGCTGCGCAATGGTTATTAGAAATTAATTAATAACTTATATAAACCATATTTTTAAAATGTAAATAATGTTGCGCATTGAAGTCTACAAGACGATACTGCACAGTAAATATGTTCTGTGTTTCTCATGACATAACTCTCCTGTCAATGCAGACTTGGCTGCACAGTACTGCTTGGTGACGCAGTTGACTCAGTCGATGGTGACACAGATGACAACCAGAGTCTTGGCCGGAGGATGAGTCAACTGAGCACTCAGGTGATCTTGCTGGTCTTACTCTGTGTGCCTGCTCCAGTTCCTGGAGCAGTTCGGAGAACAGTTTCAGAAATACTTCTAGGAACATTTTCATGAACGGTTCCAGCAACAATTCCGGGAACAGTTCCAAGAACAGCGGACATTTATTATTCTGATGTTATATGTCAAATTGCTATTTTAAAACCTTTATTAAGATTCATGATTGTATTTACATGCCTAACTTTCTAAAACAAAATACTATGTATAAATTATACTAATAGTAGTTTTGTTTACAATGTACTAATTTAAACATTCTCTGTAGGGTGACGTGAACTCCATTGTTGCACAATGGCGAATAAATGATTATTAAAGTGAAACAAAATGCATCTTCTTGAGCTTATGCAACTAAAAGAGTTAAAATCTAACCATTAGCATCTACATTCAAGAATATTATGCCAGTATTTTACTAGAATAACCTTGTTGAAGACACATCATTTTATTTGCATGGACAGCGCCATTATGATAGAAAACCTGATGCCACCAGTGCCTACTCTAGTTTGCGTCGCTGACTTTGTTTTGGCGCTGTAACTGCTTAAAATGTTGCATCGGCATGGTGCACTGTATTATAACAGTTATTACAAGTGTAACTCTCTATCACTGAAGCATCAAAGAAGCACTAGGTGCTTATTAGTCAATCATCAAGGGTGTGCCTCAATATGTTGGCTGTCAAGAACTGTGAGATCTTACTAGAATCTCCCATGACTGACTAAACCACAGGCATGATTTTGTTGATTGTAGATGCTAATGATTAGATCCTACTAACTCTTAGATGTATAGGTACACACAATTGCTTTTTGTTTCCCTTTAAAACAGCTCTGTCTACATTGGTAACAGTCGTCTTTATGCCCTACAGATGGACTCAGTCCTTGAGACTCAGCGCGAACTCACATCAAAGCTGCGGTGGCTGATCCTCATCAATATCCTCCTCCTCTTCCTTGTCATTGCTCTCCTGCTCAGTGCTGCCATCTACTGGTGGGCCTGGTCAACCATCCTGCTGCGATCAGACAGTCATGTCTGCCATGCGACGTCGCCCTTCAAACTGACAAGTCGGGTTTGACTGGTGATTATTTTGTCGCACAAAAATGCAATTTCTCGGATGAAAAATCGTGCTGAAGACATTTGAATGTTTAAATGTTGCTGTTCAGTCGTGCAATGCGGTGGTAGGGTTCCATTCTGTGTGTCCTGATGAAATGATGTACACCACATCCAGATGGTCTTGTGACATTCTGAAACGAATAGAAAAAACATTTGAAGGATTTCAGGGCAAAATGCGATATCTCCGTTTTCTTGGTTTGAGAAAATAGTCACTTTAGTGTTTCATCATCATCAATGTTTAAGTAAAAACTTGTAAATGAAGTTGGTGTATATAAAGAATCCAAAATCATGAAGACTGATAGCAAAGTCTGAAATATGTTGCAGATTTGTTAATGCAAAATGTTATATTTAATGATTTCGTTACTATAACGCTGTATATACGTACAGTACATGCTGTCACTCTGCATAGCTGCACGTGTGGCATGGCAGCGCTCATTGGCTGAAAATTGATATAATTTTATCGTATTTTTATAAGAAAGACATATGGCGCTTATCTCATTTTGAAAACAAGCACTCTTTTATGCCCATCATTTAATGGGCAATTATGGCGTTTTTGTATAAATAAGATAGTGTCCTAACCCAACACCTGTTTAAACAAACGTTTCATCCTTGTTTGGGTGAAATTTCAAAAATGGCATTTATTTTATTTTGCCCTGAAACCTTCACTTGCTTATGGTACATCTCATTTGGACAAAGTGTATTCAAGTTTAGTTTAGGTCCTGCTCTGTGGAGATGCACATTATTTAATATGCACCAATTTATCTGGGAACATGCACTGTTTGTTATGCACAAAGCCGTTAATAAATGTACATGCACTGTGATAACGGAGTAATGTACATGCACTGTGATACGGAGTAATGTACATGGCATGCACTGTGATACGGAGTAATGTACATGCACTGTGATACGGAGTAATGTACATGCACTGTGATATGGAGTAATGTTCACATGAACAATAATAGTTGGTACAAAGTTGTATAAGAAGAGAGACATTGGTTGGCAGAATTTTGGGTATACCAAGGTTTGTTAGGTTCACCCGTTGATGCACAATAAGTTTGTAGGAATGCACCAGTTAGTATGCACTAACCTCTGTATGATTGCACTAAGCAATGTATGAAGATACTGGTTAGTAAGCACGGTGTCATGTTTGCATGCACTGTGCCGTGTTTGGATGCACTGTGCCATGTTTGGATGCACTGTGGTGTGTTTCAATGTATTGTGCTATATATGAATGCCCTGTCCAGTGTTTGAATGTACTCTGCTGTGTTTGAATGCACTGTGCCGTGTTTGAATGCACTATGCTGTATTTGAATGCACTGTCCTGTGTTGTGTTTGAATGCACTGTGCTGTGTTTTAATGCACTATGGTCTATTATGGCTTGGCCAACTGCTAGTGTTGATGGCTGTTAATTTGAAGAAGTATTTTCTACAAGCAGTATTCAAGTGTTCACTAATGTTAGTCACAGCCAGTTTTGGTGGCATCAGGTCTGACATCTGATAATAATAATTCCATTGTTCTACTGAAGAGAACAAAGTAAGGTTTGTAATCAAAACAAACGTAATAAATGTTTAATATAGCCTTACAATCTCTCATCTTTTTGAGGAGGATAGTGTGTGTGCATGTGTTTGTGAGCATGTGACTGTATATATATATATTATATGTAATTAAAATTAAATTGCCAATCGTATGCCTAAAAATCAATGTGATATACAGATGATCAAACTGAGATAATTCATATCTGTGAAACAACAATGTATATAAGGCATTTTGCATATGTGCGTGGCTGTTTTAAATTGTCTGCATTGTCCAGTTAATTTTGTATACAAAGTTGCTGTTTCACAACAATCATTTACATCTACCTGTATATATATATTATTTAATTTGTAATCACATTAACATAATATGTGAACATTTTAGTATCAGCTGTTTGATATTATGAAATGCTTGTAAGACACAAATGTTGATACAAAACTATTAAATGAAATAAAAATTGCTGCTTTTATGCGTTGCTCTTTCAAACAATAACAAATTGGTTCAGAATACATGTGACAGGCAACAATGTGTAGGACCGTAATGTACATTTCACCAAACTGAGGAAAAGGGAGGGAAGGACGGGGGCAGGGAGAAAGATACGGAGGGAAGGGGAGAGAAAATATATTAGGGAGAAAAACGGACGGACGAAATATTCACTTGGAATTACTTTATTGTTAGAATGTGGCATCACTGTGTATACATTTTGTGGCCCCTTCCGTTCCCTGTATACCTCATATGAGGTATAATAATATTATCCCCTCCCCATGGAACGCGAAATAGGCGGTTACCATATATTGTGTGCTGCCACCTTGCGATAAAACAGCCAATTAATTTACGTACAGAAAATCAATGCATTTTCTTTGTATTGTTGGGTTGGTGAATAAATCAACTCAGCAAAGCGTGTTTATTTTATTTTTAAAACAACTATTTTGTAAACCTTCCAATTATAAAACACATCGTCAGTGTTGTGTCTACAGATACTGTGCTACGGAATTTATCGGGGCGTACGTTTACGGATACGGTCGGCAATGTACGGTATTGGTCGGTTTTTGACGTCACCAGCAGGTGAGCGCGTATGGCTTCCGCTGGAGTGGTGTTTTTCTGCTTGCTGTAATGAGATTGTTTATTTAGCGACGCAAGAAACTACTATCACTTGCAACAGCTAACGACGTTCGACATATGGAATAAGGTGGTTGTTAGACATTGGTGGTTTGATGTTTAGACGCATCCAATTTCAGGTTTTCCGGGAACAAAGGGGATCCCTAATCATCTAGACGAGTAGAGGCGTAGAGTTAGCTCTTTTCGGCGAATTTCGCCGAAATTTAGGTTATCCTCTTTTTGCTGTTGCCTGCTACTAACTAACCGATCGAGTGGAGTGTTTAATTCGGGATTCTTCATACCTACTCTCCATCTAGGTCTCATCTTGATTGTATTGTTTAGAGATATTTAGGATTATGCCTTCATCAAAGGTTCACACTACAAAAACAAGTATAGGCCCCTACTTGACTTATTCAGTTATTGACCACTGGCACTAGATTAATAGTTCAACATCTAATGGCCACATTAATGACTATCATTGGCAAAACCGGTAGCGAACAAAATCGAATGGAAAATATTAATTAGATATATGGCTCAAATTATACTGGTTTGTCATTGGAAATTCTAAACTGGCCAATAATGGCTGTGATTGACGTGAATGGCTTCTACTTAAGCCATTTGCACATTAAAAAGGCACGCTTTTTATTAATTCAAGACTGGCAAAAAATGTTTCTGGCAACACAATGTTGGTTGCTTGGTTTCTGACCCTAACGCTAACCATGAACACGATCACCTGTACTGTAGGCTAGATGAGCATTTTGCTAGTATATATATATGACTGTCTTCCACCATGTCGCCATGGGGGACATCAAATGGTCTACAGATTCCAGGGTTTAAGGTAATTTTGATAACAATACTTAACTGTTGACAGTTTACGTACAATTCTGGTCTTATTGTTGGCTATATGCTTCTTTTAAAAACGCATTGTAAAACCACATTGTATATGCTTATGAACAAAGAATCAGATAAGTATTAATATTTTAGTATTCATAAGTACTATCAATTAAAGTGAACCAATTAATTACAATTTTTACATACTTTTTGTGTCTGCGTAGGCCAATAAAGGCCATGAGATGAGATTTTGTTCATACAGTATATTTATAACGCTGCATGGTGTATTTACTACAACAAGTAACATTGCTCAGTTTGAACTTGTGTGCATTACCATCATGGTATATCATATATCATTTATCTAGACATGTCTTTTGGACGGGCTGAGTTCATTTTGGATGGGTGGAAACTTGAACTGATGTGGTAAAAGTATATTATTGACTCTCAATGTTATTTATATGTATCCATTACGCTTTATAAATGTGTATACATGTGTTGTACACATAATTATGTATATATAATAATATATGTATATTTGGACTGGATTGTTGTTTTGCAGGTTGCCTGTAGGTGGCAGTGAGAATGGTGCAACAGTGCTGGTCTAATGGCAAGTAAGAGGATTGATGTGAACACAGCGACTGTGGAGGATTTTGAGAGTCTGGTTGGAGTTGGTCGCGCCAGGGCCGAGGCTATCGTAGAGGCCAGGAAGGTACGTAGCACTGCTGTCTTAAAGTTGCATTGTGGCATTGTGTATCTTTTAAATAGAAATAACCAATGAACACGACCCATGTACTATACATAACTTTCATCAATTGTCAAACTCATTTCAGGCGCAGGGATCATTCAGCAGTATCAGTGATTTGATCAACATCCCTCGCATTGGGCCAGGCTTCCTTGAACTCAACCGGGCGTCTCTGTACTGCACCGCTCCGACTGGCTCCACACCCTCCAGCTCTGGGGGCAGTGGCAGGAAGACACATGACAGGTGGGGAACAACTCTGGCTCACAGCCCCGTACTCATTTTTCATCCTGCTCCCTGGCCACAATTTTCACCATAAAATGTATCCACAGATTAAAAAAAACTTTCTGAGCATATGAAACAATCAGGGGAAACAAAAGGCATTTGTGTAGGTCTATACACCTAAAGGCATTTGTGTAGGCCTATACACCTAAAAGGCATTTGTGTAGGCCTATACACCTAAAAGGCATTTGTGTAGGCCTATACACCTAAAAGGCATTTGTGTAGGCCTATACACCTAAAAGGCAGTTGTGAAGGCCTATACACCTAAAAGGCATTTGTGTAGGCCTATACACCTAAAAGGCATTTGTGTAGGCCTATACACCTAAAAGGCATTTGTGTAGGCCTATACACCTAAAAGGCATTTGTGTAGGCCTATACACCTAAAAGGCAGTTGTGAAGGCCTATACACCTAAAAGGCATTTGTGTAGGCCTATACACCTAAAAGGCATTTGTGTAGCCTTTATACCTAAAAGTGTTACAATCAAACAATTTGCAGCTACAATCAATAATATCACAGTTTATTCAGAATTTATTTTCAAAATGGAAGAAAATCTTCCTATTCCCGACGGCTGCCATATTGAGATACGCCACTGGTGCTTGACCGATAAGCACCCAGAGCTTTGACGTTGACACAGCAGTGACGTCTCGAATGCCCGTGTTTTATCAACATGTATATGAATATGCTAGCACATGTTGGTTTCTTGTATTCTGTACAATTTACACTTGTAACAACTTATATTTCCATACAATGCACATGGATGTAACATTTTTAGTAGTTACAGTGCCAAAACATATTTGGCGACGCATTGTCAGTTTGGCGACTGGTGAATTGGGAAGAGTAGGCATTGGTGACATCAGGCTTTCTGTCACAATGGCACTGACGGTGCTATTTAAATTATGTGTCTTCAACAAGATTATTCTGGTAAACTGCTGACATAATATTCTTGATTGTTGTTGCTAATGGTTAGTTTTTATTAACTCTTAGGTGCATAGCCTGAAAAATATGTCTTGTTTCCCTTTAAATAACTGATCTTGGGTGTGATATTTGTGAGAATGGCATACATCTTTTTTTAAATTAAAATCCACCCAAACCTGATACCCCTCAATTTAATCCCAGTCTGGGGACTGATTTTGAAATTCTGCAAAATCACCACTGTATGGATACTCGAGCGACTAGCGTCTGTTTATTGCTACCTCATGAAAGGTCTAATACAGTAGTACATTCAACATTCACTGTACCAACTTATCCAAAAGTAATCGCAAAAAATCACGTCTAACACTTCTCTACTTGTAGAGAGACGCGGCGGTCAACGCAGGGGCAGTCGCTGCCACAGGGGGAGCCAATAGTCAGCCCACAACCTTCGACCTCTGACACGAAGTACGCTCTGAGGCGCAGCCGCAGCGATGGGTTGAAGGTGAAAAGTCAAGGGTCACCGTCTGAGATGCGCGGACAGTCCAGTAGGATGCTACCGAGTGGCGGAGCAGAGGGCGAAGGGGATGAAGATGACACAGAGGGTGCTACTGGCAACGGTGGGAGAGAGGGATTCGTGGACAATGGAAAAAAAGAGGATGGTGGAGAAATAGGGGGAGATGTGGGTGATGGGGAGAAAGGGGGTGCAGTGAACGATGGGGAGAAAGGGGGTGCAGTGAACGATGGGGAGAAAGGGGGTGAAGTGAGCGATGGGGGAAAAAGGGGTTCATTGAATGATGGGGGAAATGGGGGCACTGTGAGGAAAGGGGATGAAGACATGGAAGTGACCAATGGTGGACGTAGTTCCCATGACAGCAGACAGCGGGCGCTTTGTGCGGAACACAGCGGTCACGAAGAACAACTGGACGATGTGAACAATGACGATGATGACCTCTGGGATGAAGGTCAAGGTGACTTTTATGTTGACCCCGGATCCAGCAGCTCATGTCTTCCTGGATCAGCGATGACACCGGCTAAAGTATGGGTGAGTGTGGCTTGAATCTTGTGCAGCACTAGTGAAGAATGTGCCCACGATGGGAGACACGACCAAGTTAGGTGTTAGCATCATGCCCAAATCTTCAGTAAAATAAAATTTTCCAGGCAAATGAGAATTTACTTTCACCCTGGATACAAATAATGCTGATGTCTTGAAGGTTAAGCCTTTCAGGCAATGTAAGGCCTTTGAAACACGCATTACATCCTCATGGGCTAACCCTATCAGCCATTGTACATGTCACATATTAAGGCGTTAACCCCCTCGGGTATGGTATCCTGGGTTGATCACTAGCCATTGTATCATCACGTGTTAACCCCCTCGGTCATTGTGTCATGGGTAAACCCCTCGGAGGTTAAATCCCTAAGCCATTGTATCATGGGTTGACACTCTAAGCCATTGTATGTTGTGTTGACGCTCTAAGTCATTGTATCTTGGGTGACCCTCTAAGCCATTGTTTCATGGGTTGACCCCGAAGCCATTGTATCATGGGTTGACCCTCTAAGCCATTGTATTATGGGTTGACCCTCTAAGCCACTATCATGATTAGCCAGAGTCTCCCATGTTTACCCATTTAGCCTGTTTCAATGAACCGACATCAGCCACATTTGTAATGATTGCCTCTGTCTTCTGTGCTTTCTATGTAGAATCTGGCAAGGAACGTACTGGTTAACAGCATGTATAACTTTTTGTTACCGGATTCAGTTATGTTCGTAATTGGAAGTATGAAGTTACCTTTCTGAATCCTTGATTTCTCTTACGGGACTTTTGGTGTCCTCACGACACGATCATTAGTGTTGGACTGCTAACTCTACTAACGATGGTGTCGTGAGGACACCGAAAGCTCCATAAGAGAAATCAAGGATTCGGAAAGGTAACTTCATACTCCCAACATACTAGTTCTTTAGTGAAATGTCATTTATCTGTGTAATAAATTGATTATTTTCCTGGACAGATGAAAAGAAAGAAAGACGGCCTGGTGGACGACACTAAAGAAATGACCCCCGGGAAGAAAATGTGTCGGGGGTCGGATGACGGCGGCACAAGGTGGGTTTGTGGGTGTCGTCATTGGTTAAGGATTCCTACCGGTTTTAGGATTTGTACCAAAGCCAGTATGTAACGAAGTACATTTTCTTTGTTACTTTAGTTTACGTTTCTTGAATAACAAAGTAAATTTTTTGGGAAGTACTTTTACTTCTAATGAGGTACAGATATGTGTACTTTTCCAGAATGTAACAAAGTATTTATAATTTCTGTGTTAACTTTTTGAAGCTCCTAAAATGTTTTCAACGCACGATCCATGCTGGAAGCTGAAACTGTTTGCTGCCGGCACAGATTTATTTATAGATATAACAGGGAACAACACATGGTAGCATTTTCTGATTGGTTAATTCACTACCATTAACTGGAATGGTCACCAGGTGCCATGCAAGTTGCAAATACTTTTTCGAGCTATTTAAACAGTGAGTTACAACATCCAACGCCGTTTTTGTTATAAATGTTCAATATGTAGATTATGAACAGGAATAAAGTTAAACTAATGATGCTTGTTGTGTGCACCAGTGTGTCAGATATGTTCAATGTACAAGACATCGACAAGACATCACCATCGAGTAATTGCAAGCAAGCACTGGTAATGCGATATTCATAGATAACTACATGTTTGGCTAAATTTGATGCATCGCCATCAGTATTATCCATTCCATCATTCCACATCCAGTGTTATACAATATTGCATTTTATGGCACTGTTGAGGGTCAAATACACTTCCGGTTCGCATCAACATGTGCAGTTATATCGTTCATTTCAACCGCGGTCCTTGCTAACCCAAAAGCTGAACACTGACAACAGCACAAACTGTACATTCGGTTTCTTTTCTTTAAAAAAAGTACTTTTACTTGAGTAGCTTTTTATTTAGTTGTACTTTTACTCAAGTACAAAATAAAACTACTTCTATCGGCTCTGATTCGTACCACATCATGTTAGATGGATGTAAACCGATTGTTTGTTATGTTATGCATATTTTCTGTTTGGAACCACCGATCAATAAATTAAGTGAATGTAAAAAAACTTCCAAATGTTATTGCTAACGTCACTTACAAATACGATGGCCCCTGGGACACTGTCTTGTGCATTTTGTGTCTACAGTACCATTTGGAGGAAGGGCTAATGATCCTAATACCAGAAAACTTCATGAGTGGCTCCTATGATACCGACATATTTGTCTTAATAGGAGTCACTGACCCCTTTTCGCTGAATTTTGTTTTACTATATTGTTTTTAGTTAATCATTATGAATTTATTTTTATTATAATTGAATTATATCAGAGTAATATATGTGTACACTGCACGTTGTCATTTAATTTGGGGTCAAATAAACATCTTGTTCTTAAGCTGACACTCATGACTCTGTACCCTACCCCAGTGGCCATGTTACGTTGCAGTGCTGCAGCTGAGATGTTGAATCGACGGGGCATTTACAGCTGTCAGGGGCCTCAGTGCGCACCCCCACTACGCAGGAAGTGTATCATGTCTCGCACCAACCCCCCGCCAGAACTCAGCAATTGGCTCAAGACATTCCAGGTATGGTTGTCACATTCTAGGTAGGGCTATGCCATTCTAGGTGGGGCTATAAACATTCCTGGTAGAGCTACAAACAATCTTCTGTATGATTACTTCTCTTTTCCAGAGAGCTCTCTGTATGATTATCTTTCTTTTCCAGAGAGCTCTCTGTGTGATTACCTATCTTTTCCAGAGAACTCTGTATGATTACCTCTCTTTTCTAGAGAGCTCTCTGTATGATTACCTCTCTTTTCTAGAGAGTTCTCTTTTCCTGAGAGCTCTCTGTGTGATTACATCTCTTTTCCAGAGAGCTGTCTGTGTAATTACCTCTCTTTTCCAGAGAGCTCTCTGTGATTACTCTCCAACAAACCAGGACAACCATGGTGCGATGTTGGATACATTCCACTCATTGATCTTCAAAGTCACATTCAGTCTAGACTACTGTGTAGCAGTGCAATGTGTAGTACAGCAACTGTTTTTTTAAGGGGTGGGGATCAGTTCCATTCTGGAATAGAAATTAATTTTCAAAAGTTACTTGGAATTAAATTTTGTTTCAGCACCAAACACAAGTCATTGAACTCAATTTATTCAAATGACATTGAATGAACAAGAGTGAATTTTGAATCATGATTGTGCTATTTTCAGGTAAAAATAAAACAAATTTGAATAAAAAATTTCCTTAGGGTTATTTTAATTGGAATTGATAACTTGGAATTTATTTTTTGCAAGGTAGAGTTGGATTTTTTAAGAATTGAGTGGAATTGATAAACAGGAACTGACCCCATGAATAACTGGTTGTAGCTGTGGAATCCGTCGGAGCGTCTACTCGCCGTGGATGAGTTGATTGACGTCTGTGAACCAACTCAAGTGAGACACATGATGGCTGTTATAGAGCCCCAGTTCCAGCGAGACTTCATCTCCCTTCTCCCCAAGGAGGTGAGTCCCGCCCTACCTGTACACCCTACACTGCGAGTGACTTCACTGTACACCCTACACTGGGGGTGACATCATCTCCCTTCTTCCCAAGGAGGTGTGTCTCCCACCCTCCCTGTACACCCCTACAATGGGGTGACTTTGTCTCCCACCCACCCCTCTCTTCCCTGGCATAAATGTTTAACGGTTACAGATAAGTGACACACTTTGACATTAATGATTACAGTGACTTGTCAATGGGTACAGTTAAGTGTGACATTTGACACTTCAACAGATACACATTTACAGATAATTAACATATTTTTACTCATCAACAGTTACACATTTACAGATCAGTGACATATTTCAACACACCAGCAGTTACACATAACTGACACACTTTGACATCAACAATTATATTACAATGACTCCCATTCCGTCCACCAGCTGGCACTCTACGTGCTGTCGTTCCTCGAAGCGAAGGACCTCCTCCGAGCCGCCCAGACGTGTCGCTACTGGCGCCTCCTAGCAGAGGACAACTTACTCTGGCGAGAGAAGTGCCGTGAGGAATCGATCGATGAGCAACTCGTGTTCGGTGGACGACTGCGTCGTCGGCCGCTCAGTGGTGGCACTGGGGGTGGTGGTGGTGGCGTTGGAGGCAAGAGCCCCTGGAAACATCTTTATCTGCGACAGAAACAGATCGAGTACAACTGGAAGGCCGGGCCACTGCGACCGCCAAAGGTATTGTATTCATCAGATACCCCCTTTACAATAATATGCATATTAATACGCTAACTTTTCGGGCATTGTAAGTGTATCAGGCGTCAAGGTCCATTGTAAGTGTATCTCCTCCCAGGCGCCAAGGTCCATTGTAAGTGTATCTCCTCCCAGGCGCCAAGGTCCTTTGTAAGTGTATCTCCTCCCAGGCGCCATGGTCCATTGTAAGTGTATCTCCTCCCAGGCGCCAATGTCCTTTGTAAGTGTATCTCCTCCCAGGCGCCATGGTCCAGTTTAAGTGTATCTCCCCCCAGGCGCCAAGGTCCATTGTAAGTGTATCTCCTCCCTGGAGCCAAGGTCCATTGTAAGTGTATCTCCTCCCAGACGCCAAGGTCCATTGTAAGTGTATCTCCTCCCAGGCGTCAAGGTCCATTGTAAGTGTATCTCCTCCCAGGCGTCAAGGTCCATTGTAAGTGTATCTCCTCCCAGGCCCCAAGGTCCATTGTAAGTGTATCTCCTCCCAGGCGCCAAGGTCCATTGTAAGTGTATCTCCTCCCAGGCGTCAAGGTCCATTGTAAGTGTATCTCCTCCCAGGCATCAAGGTCCATTGTAAGTGTATCTCCTCCCAGGCGCCAATGTCCATTGTAAGTGTATCTCCTCCCAGGAGCCAATGTCCATTGTAAGTGTATCTCCCCCCAGGCGTCAAGGCCCACTCACCTCTTTCTATGTTCAATTGGTTTCTCGGACTATTGGCCTTTGTATTATTGGAGAAATATGGAAACTAGAGTGGTTAGCAACTCACAATACAACGCCACTGTCAGTGGGTTTTAAAAATAGTGTAATGGGGTTGACTGATGCCCTTGGCTTGTTGCTCTGTGGGTGGGTGTAAGCTGGTAGACATTCTTTATTCATGATAAATCTTATAAAATATATATTTATATAAAATATATATTTATATGTCATGGATTTAAAACATTGATGTCCAAGTTAAAAAAATTACTGTTGCAAAAGTTTCCAGTGTGTTGAAGCTTGATGACCATCAGTGTTTAGGAATATTCTACCACTTTGCACAGTAGTTAAACCTTATCTGCAGCATCCCACAGATAGATTCATTTTGCTTGAACTTTAAAATATTTAGAGCAATCTGTTTTTCACATTGTCCAAGTCGAACACATTCTTCAAACCAACTAACCATGGATGATATCAAAATGAGCCCATATTCTAGTTAGTAACACCTGCTGAATTTGCCTCCTCGACAGATGCTGAAGGGTCATGATGATCATGTGATCACCTGCTTGGAGTTCTCGGGCAGTCGAGTGGTCAGCGGCTCTGATGACAACACCCTCAAGGTGTGGTCAGCGGTCACTGGCAAGGTGGGTACAGCATGTACACGTGTTTCATGTGAAGATAATAACTATCGCAAGACCTCTAGACAGGTTCAGGTGTTTCAGCGACGGTTGGTCATTTAGACGTTGTATTTGACAAATGGTGCAGTGATCATTAATTATAATGTGCCTAGAGGTGTCGTTGTGATTAATCATCTTGTAAACATCATGTGACTATTGTAATTATGACGTGACCATTGAAATAACTGACCATATTGTAATTGTCATGTGATTATAATAATCAAATTGTGAATGTAATGTCTTATAATATTCAAATGACTATTGTAATAAATATGCGGCTATATTATAATAATCATGAGACAATTGTAAGTGTCACATGATCCTTGTAATAATAATGTGACCCTATTGTGATAACCATCTGACCATAATGTAATGTTAATATGACTACTGTAATAAACATGTGAGTACTGTAATAACAATCGGGCTATATTGTAATCATCACATGACTATTGCAATTATAATGTAACTATATTGTAATAATAGTGTGCCTTTTGTAATCAACCTGTGCGTGTTGTAATAATCCTGTTGTAATTATCATGTGCCTTTTATACACACATTCTGTACCAGTTGTAATCATCATGTGCCTGTTGTAATCATCCGGAGCATGTTGTAATCGTATCCTGTGCTTGTTGTAATACTCATGTGACCATATTGTAATGTGCTTGTTACAGTGCTTGCGGACACTGGTTGGTCACACGGGGGGAGTGTGGTCATCTCAGATGGCGGGAAACCTGATCATCTCTGGTTCTACTGACCGCACGCTGAAGGTGTGGAATGCGGACACCGGGCAGTGCATGCACACGCTCTATGGACATACATCCACCGTCCGCTGCATGCATCTACACCGTGGCGTGTGAGTGCATGTCTTTACTATCGCAGGGGCCATATCCACATCGCTAAAACAATGGCATGTCTATGCCAGGGCGTGATGACAATTACGTAAACCTCATAGCAGACCTGGGGTTGATTCCACATCACCAATTCTGATTCCACCCACACTATGGCGATTCCAACTATTTTTATTTCTTTTATATAATTTATCGAATACCATCAAATGACAAAGTGACATACACGGCAGCAAGAATAATCAAATAAATAAATATTGTTCATGTTCTACAAAAAACTTTCTTAAAACAGTTAACCCTCTCGTGGTCAGAACGCCCGAATCAACCCGACTCCCACTCACAGCCAGAACGCCTGAATATGCCCGAATACAGGGGCACATTTAAACCGGTACCGCGAAACAGTGTCATCCAATAACGGCAATTTATTAAGCCAGTTAGTATATAATAATATTGAAGTTTCACGGGAAAGCGTCAAAAGTGAGAAATGATGGCGATTTCCGTGACTAAATAGCGCCAACCACCACGCGGTTTTGTAGTCGAACGCAGCGACACACAATTTCCGGTCCCTCTTTTATGCCAAGCAGTGAATATTTTAATGGTGATTTTCAACCAATGAGATTAAAGTTTAACATTTGCTGCGGGCATAAACATGGAAGCACCCAGGAATTATTCAAAAACACGCGTCCGCAGGCGATTTCTAACTTTTGAGCGGTCTATTTTGTCGTAAAGAAGTATTAATGCACCGCGCAACGAAGCGGGTGGTGTTTTTTAGCTTTGGTGTAATTCTCGACATTGTCATTATGTCGAACTCCAGTAATTCGGACTTTGATGGGATTTTCTAATCGAGTTTACAACGAACGCTGCCATCGAAGGGGAATGTTTTGCACTATGATTACGCATTTTAAATATAACACCAACTTAATAGTTCAGACGGGATGACGGCTATGATCACAAAGAATGCCATTTTGTATAAAATCTTGAAAGTACATGCACTCTGAAAAACTGAAATTATTTCAGTTTTATTTACCATAGACATTTAATTAGTTTTCCATTCTGTAGCATAGTAATTTATGAACATTTCATACGCAGCATGTAACCGCTAATTGTTAATGAAAAAAAAAATGAATTGTTGAAAAATATTTAAGTATTTTATTTTTGTAAAACTAGCAATTCATATTTGGGTAATAAATTGACATATATGTCACGTACTTGGCTAGTTACACCAAGAATGAGTTCTTCAGATGTAGTGAAAATTTTATTTGAATCGGATCAAAAATTATTTATTTATTTGCATTCATGCAACCCGAGTATATCACATGATTCACTCACAGCACATTCTCTCGATTTAATAGGATTCAATAACAGGCACATATTTTCATTAATCTGGCCTTGAGAAGGTTAAAGTGGTAGTTTAACCTGGAATGTAACTTTAACAACCTGCCTTTTTTATGTTCTTAAATGTACTTATTATTTTGGCAAGTACAGTTGGGAGTTAAAATAACTTGGGAGTTACAATTATAGTAGTGAAGATTTCCTGGTTTTTCTCCATATAGAACTTTATTTATATGTATTTTCACTGTACTTTTGAAGCATCAAAATAGAAAAGTGGTTATGGAATAAAAAAATTGATTCCAATTCTGATTCAATCCAAACTGATTCCGATTCCACTACTTTCATATTGTCCAATTCTGGAATTGAAGTTGGAATCAGCCTTTGATTCCGATTCCGGAATCTGAATCGCCCCAGCTTTGTCTCATAGTCGAACATTCTTGTGCACTCACCATACTTCAGCTTGACCTCGGCCAATATAATATGCAGTTTTCATATATATCTGAAGAAAGCTTTGCAAAATAGATCAATATTATAGCGTCCTACCACTTACTTATTCCAGGTTATGCATAAAAAATGGTTAAACAAGTTGGTTTTAGTGAAATACTTGCAATTTTCTTACAAAAAATCACCGTCCCTCAAAATAATTTCCACAGCAATAAGCCTGCAGATATAAAGCATTCTGCTAAAAAATAATTTAAGACCCTATTTTGTGTAACAAATCGACTCCAAGTATTTCAGACTTTGATACCATTCTGTATGATTTTGGATTCTAAATATACACAAACTTTTTTCAAGTTTTTCTTAAATTTTTTAGGATGGAACACAAAAAGAGAAAATGGATATATCGCATTTCGCCCTGGAACCCTTCATATTGTACATTGTGTGTAATAATCTGTTGACCATCCTTGTAGAGTGGTGAGTGGGTCAAGGGATGCCACGTTGCGGGTGTGGGACATTGACACTGGTCAGTGTCTACACGTCCTCATGGGACATGTTGCTGCAGTCCGCTGTGTCCAGTATGATGGTCATCGTGTGGTCAGCGGGGCCTATGACTACATGGTGAAGGTTTGGGACCCACAAACAGAGGCCTGTCTACACACGCTGCAAGGCCACACAAACAGGGTCTACTCCTTACAGGTGAACATCTGTTGTGTTTCAGGATGGTTACAACATGCTGTCAAATGTGTGAAATGAGAAGATTCCTCTAAATAACTAAAATGTTCATGATGTCATTCAACCATGAGTTCAGTTAGACATGAGTTCATTGTGCCATGAGTTCATTTAGACATGAGTTCAGTTAGACATGTGTTCATTCAGCCATGAGTTCAGTTAGACATGAGTTCATTCAGCCATGAGTTCAGTTAGGCATGAGTTCTTTCAACCATGAGTTCAGTTAGACGTGAGTTCATCCAGCCATGAGTTCAGTTAGCCATGAGTTCAGTTAGACATGAGATGTGTAACAACATAGATGTGTAAAGAGTGAGGAGAGGAAGGATTCATCCTGAAAAACCTGCAAAAATAAATGTCATAATTGATCAATATTGCACCATCAACTAATTGGACATTTTTACACATTAAATGTAGTTGTGTTATTTTTAGTTAGTACGTAACAGCACTGGGAGGACTTGAATGAGGCAGGGCAAAAGTGTTGGGAGGAAGTGTTGAACATGAAGTGTTGGGAAGGAAGTGTTACAGAGTAAGTGTTGAGAAGAAGTGTTGCAGGGGAATGTTAAGAAGTGAGTGTTAGGGAGTAAGTGTTGGGGAAGAAGTGTTGATCATGAAGTGTCAGGAATGAAGTGTGCAATATATCCCTTGATGTGTTGTGTGTGCAGTTCGACGGCGTGCACATAGTGAGTGGGTCACTGGACACATCTATCCGAGTGTGGGACGTGGAGACAGGCAACTGTCTGCACACCCTCGTGGGGCACCAATCACTCACCAGCGGCATGGAACTGAAGGACAACATCCTCGTTTCGGGCAACGCAGACTCCACCATCAAAGTGTGGGACATCACGACTGGACAGTGTCTGCAGACGCTGCAGGGTGAGTGGCTGACCACAACATAACACAGTGATATGTAACGCAAGGTCCAGTCCACAGTAACATGTAACAGGATTGCATCACTTACCCAAAGTCACAAAAATCTTCCATAAAGACAACTATTGATGTATTTACTAACTTGTTGAGAATTGTGTAAACAGTGACTGGTGACTGGAGCTGATGTGCGTGACATGTTGCTTTGTGTGACATTACTAACTGTGACATGTTGCTTTGTGTGACATTACTAACTGTGACATGTTGCTTTGTGTGACATTACTAACTGTGACATGTTGCTTTGTGTGACATTACTAACTGTGACATGTTGCTTTGTGTGACATTACTAACTGTGACATGTTGCTTTGTGTGACATTACTAACTGTGACATGTTGCTTTGTGTGACATTACTAACTGACATGTTGCTTTGTGTGACATTACTAACTGTGACATGTTGCTTTGTGTGACATTACTAACTGTGACATGTTGCTTTGTGTGACATTACTAACTGTGACATGTTGCTTTGTGTGACATTACTAACTGTGACATGTTGCTTTGTGTGACATTACTAACTGTGACATGTTGCTTTGTGTGACATTACTAACTGTGACATGTTGCTTTGTGTGACATTACTAACTGTGACATGTTGCTTTGTGTGACATTACTAACTGACATGTTGCTTTGTGTGACATTACTAACTGTGACATGTTGCTTTGTGTGACATTACTAACTGTGACATGTTGCTTTGTGTGACATTACTAACTGTGACATGTTGCTTTGTGTGACATTACTAACTGTGACATGTTGCTTTGTGTGACATTACTAACTGTGACATGTTGCTTTGTGTGACATTACTAACTGTGACATGTTGCTTTGTGTGACATTACTAACTGACATGTTGCTTTGTGTGACATTACTAACTGTGACATGTTGCTTTGTGTGACATTACTAACTGTGACATGTTGCTTTGTGTGACATTACTAACTGTGACATGTTGCTTTGTGTGATACTAGCTAAGTTAGTCAGCGTTGCCTGGAGAAAAAGGCAGTCACCTGGGCTAAAACTGTTTTTGAACAAGATCCCCACCACCTCAAACGAATTTCAAAAAAATCTAATCTAAATCTAGGAACCATCTCAATGGGTCTGCTACATTGCACACACACAATTTCAGTCCCATACATACAAAACTGACGGAGATAAATGCCATTTTTAATTTGTAACCCCAAGATTCTCACCTGTATGAATTTTGAATAAAATTGAAATCTATTAACCACCCCAATAATTGCTAGATCGCACACAAAATGTCAGCCCCGTACATGCAAAACTGACAGAGATAAGGTTCAACAGACATGCAGACAGACAACTGCATTGTTTTACAAAATAGTTGTTGCTTTGTGAGACAATTTGCTTTGTATGACATCGTTCACGTGTTGCATTCTGGTGGTTGCCAGGTCCGAACAAGCACCAAAGCGCCGTCACCTGTCTACAGTTCAACAAGACGTTTGTGATCACATCGAGTGATGATGGAACGGTGAAGATTTGGGACTTGCGGACTGGAGAGTTCCTACGTAACCTGGTGGCGTTAGAGAGCGGCAGTAGCGGGGGCGTGGTCTGGCGAATACGCTGCAACAACACCAAACTTGTGTGCGCCGTCGGCAGTCGCAACGGAACCGAGGAGACTAAGCTGCTTGTTCTGGATTTTGACGTTCTCGACGACGGTGGCAGCACGGGTACTATGGTTATACAGCGGCTGTCGTAACGGTGGAACGCTGACGTAAACTGTCTTGTGTGTTCGACTGCGTGTGTGTGAGAAACGATGTTGTTTTCTCATCGAGGCACGTCGACGTGTCCTTTCGCCGTCACATGGCGGTCTAGTGGAAACTAGTCTAGAATTGATCCGATATCATTCTAAAACTTGTACCTCATTTGTGCAGTCTCTACCTGGGCTGTGAGTGTATGCTTCATCTTATTTCACAGCCAAATGCATTGACCTTAAACAAGTTAGAACAATTTCTATGAGCATGTGAAAGAATACTAATCAAAACTAGGGTTTAATATAATTCCAGATTCTGTGATTTGGGTTTCTAAGTTTGCGAGCTCCTTGAGTAGAGAGGACTGTGTGGTGATGTTTATGTGGCACCAAAGTTGCTTTAGAAGCCAGGCTAGGAAATATGTAAATACTCTGTATGTGAATGGTGCGTCGACGGGAACCCATTAACAAATGGTGCTGTTCCTCGGTGAATCATTTGATGTGGGACTCTTGAACATTAATGATTTCCAGGGCACAGCCACAAGGGGTTGGGACAAAAATGGGTTGGGCACATATGGGTGGCACAAATATATGCTGGGCACATAATCAGGGGTCAAATATGGGCTGGGCACATATGGGCTAGGCACATATGGGCAGGGCGAGTATGGACTGGGCGACACGCCTGTTGATATTGAGCCAGGAAAATGTGATAGTGTCATGATCTGCTATATTGTGTGTGATAAATCAAACTGTTTTTTCGTTCGTGTGTTCTCAGTCTTATGAAGGTGGAATCGGCAGTGATAAATTTTGTGTAGCCTCGTTCTAACAAAACCCCTTAAGAGTCCTGACAATTAATTAAAATGTTTTGTCCTGTCCGCACTTCTCAGTGACCTTGACCCCTGCATAGCTATGGCGATGAAGGCACTGGATGCCGACCTTGATACTAAACGGTTGTGGGTTTAACCTTGATCATTGTGTGAAGGTCACAAGTCCCATTGTGTTTTACTTGTGTAAATATCAGTTTGTGTTTTGTTACTTTTCGTATGTGCGTTGTATGGTAACGGTTGTATGTAAATATGACATGCCTACATTAGGCCTGTTTTAAGGAAGTGTTTCATATTGCATAATCAGTGGAATGCACAAAGTGTAGCGACAGCATTACACGTGTTTGTACACGTAAACTTATGCAAATGTGGACCATGTTTAGAACAATTCACTCGTCCATTTGCCGCCAGTTTAAGCCATGTCTCTGGAATGAAAAGCTGGAACACCAGTTGTTGATGTGTGTGTGCAGTCAGAACGACGGCAACAGGTATTAGAATTAAAGACAGTCAAACCTCTGCATACCAAACGGTGTTGGATCTTGTACAGAGAACAGTGTTAGACCTGTAACATTATGGAGGGGCTCTTAACTGCCAAATCATTATGGGGGCTCTTAACTGATAAATCAGATTATCAAGTTGAAACACTTCATGTTTGCCATGATGTCCACCTTACCCCTAAATGTGCACCAGATGTCCAATGTAGATCCCATCAGAACCTTAGAGATGTTGAAGAAACATGTCGTCAACTGCCAATAGTTTATCGCTGTGTTGTTTCCGGCGATATATCAGAGTTGTTAATTTTATACTTGCAATCATTGAGATACAGATTTATTATTTGTTTAAATATTTAGTATAAAATAAGCAAACAGGAATTTATGCAAATGCGTAATGCTAAGTAATTGTGTAATAAGCAAGTATGCTTCATGGAACTGGCCCTGGGAGATTTAGATTTGGGAAATGTTATAGAAAGTATCACAAGGAGTCAGATGTCTCCATATCTATGGTTGACGAAGCCCTGTGTGAACACCATGGTAATGCTACCCAAGATACTCACCGAGAACATAAAGAAAAACCTTGTTAAGACAATGAATGGGGTGAATCACCCAGCTTTACGCTGTGTATGTGACAACCCGGTATATTTGATATTTATAATATATCGCACCATGGCTGGTTTCATGAAGCATTTCTAAAGTTACGCAATTCCTTAACATTGCAGAAACTCTTGTGTTCGCTTATTATTAAGTGTAATTTACTAAGACAATCATCTTATTGTTAAGAACGTTCTTAACCGCTTCATGAAACTGGCCCAGGTGAACGTTTATATAACAAGAACCTTAATATTGAGACAATTTTTATTAAACGAGCACAATTTTCTCAAAAAGTCCGGTAGACGACAAAGGGTAGTACGCCGGTTAGCTGATAGGGGAGTTGGTCATCGTGGGCGCTTTACACGGCTTGTTCTTCCCATCCACCCTCCAGACAGCCCCCTTGTACGTCGCTTCCCCTGAGCCGTTTATCTGCAGGCCAGGCTTAATCTGCTCCCAAATCTTCTTCTTCGGGTTGAGTTGTGCATCAGGGGTACCTGCCAGCAATACACCCTGCATTAGGGAGGGTCTCTTAAGTTTACAAAATTCATTGTTTTTAGATTTGGTTCAAACCACCCCACTACATAGTACATAGCGTGGGACTTTTTTTTACGATACAAAATGGCTATCACCGTAATAACTTTGTGTTACGACACCTAAAAATAATTAAATTCTCAACTGTGAAAATATACAGTACTCTAAAATTATTGTTGGTATCCGAAAGCACACGGTCAGTCAGTCACTATGTACTATGTGTATTATAAATGTAAAAAGTATAGGTGTCCAAAAACATGCAGTACAGAAAAATAATTATATGTTTCATTTGCTGGGTGATGTCACTGTATTATGTGTCAGGCAGTTCAGTCTGGTGACAGAGTCAGTGATGTTGTCTTCAGAGGTAGTGTCAAGTGATACAGAATGTGGTGTATTTTTGTCACTAAACATGCCAGATGTTTCTGTCACATGTGAAAGATGTTCCACTTACCGGCATAGCCGTCAGCGATTATTCTGTCCCCAACGGCGCTGCCCTCTGGTGGGTCGATGATCTCGACCTTCTCAGGCGTGGAGGCACACATGATCATGGCTTCCGAGAGGATTCCCCTCATCTTGGCTGGTTTGAGGTTACACAGGAACACAGCCTGCCTCTTGATGAGCTGAAACACAAGGCTTTGTGTTACACAGGAATATATTTGGGGTAAATAGAAACTTTTAAATAATTACTTATATGGTACACTTTGATGGTGGACAATTTCGAAGGCGTACAATTTCAGACAGAAGTACTGCAGCAAACCTGATACACACTGAGATGGTTATAAAGACACTTGGATACTCGTGTCTATATAAGGACACATCTGCATTGATGTATCCACATAATACCCATGTATCAACACACATGGACCGGAAATTATTTAGATAAGCCTAACTGACCCTAAACAATCCTAAATGACCACAGATAAATTTAAACAACCCTAGACAATCCTATATGACCACAGACAAGTCTAAACAACCCTAGACAAGTCTAAACGACCACATACAAGTCTAAACAACCCTAGACAAGCCTAAACGACAACAGACAAGTCTAAACAACCCTAGAAAAGTCTAATCGACCACATACAAGTCTAAACAACCCTAGACAAGTCTAAACAACCCTACACAATCCTAAATGACCACAGACGAGTCTAAACAACCCTAGGCAAGTCTAAACGACCACATACAAGTCTAAACAACCCTAGACAAGCCTAAACGACAACAGACTAGTCTAAACAACCCTAGACAATCCTAAATGACAACAGACGAGTCTAAACAACCCTAGACAATCCTAAATGACCACAGACAAGTCTAAACTATGCAATCAGGAAATTGTATGTCTCTTACAACAATATATTTCGAATGGTGTTAGGTTATGACAGATACTGTAGTGCTAGTGAAATGTTTGTTAACAATAATTTACCTAACTGCGCTGCTGTTATTAGAAATTTGACATTTAGGTTTATATGCCGACTGCAGTTCTAAAAAAACATTGATTTGTAACATTATTAATAGTGACGTGAAATACATGTCAAGAATATGGAAATACTGGTTCAATTCCCTGTATATACATTTTGTTGACGGGTGATTTTTCATTCTGTACATTGTAACTAATGTTTATAACACAACTATAGAACCATGATAATGTACTTGTATGTTGCATGGAGTCTGCGAATAAAGCAATTATTATTATTATCATTATAAACAACCCTAGACAATCCTAAATGACCACAGACAAGTCTAAACAACCTTAGACAATCCTAAACGACCCTAAACAATCACAAACGGCCCCATGCAGCGGAGTCGAACATACCTCGTCAAGTGGGATGTGTTTCACAAGGCCACTGATGACGGTGCGGATGCGGCCCTCCCCGAGGTCCACTTCCTCCACATAGAGACTGTCTGCGTCAGGGTGCTTCGACGCGTTCACAATGCAGCCAACACGCATGTCCAGGCGTGACACGTCTATTGGACCCTCCACTGCTGGCTTCTGGGGCTCCTTTTTCGGTTTGGCCTCTGAAATAGATTCGGAATGCTACGTTGTGATTCTGTAAAGGAAAGGTGTCTGTGAAGGCAACTGTGGGAATGCAACTACAACTGACGCCACTATTAAATGAAGGAGTATCAGAGGACATTTTAGTGCTACAATGAACTATATTATTTGTGTACTTTCGGATACACCGAACATATTTTAGGTAACTCACCCAAACTTATGTGTGACAGGTTATAAAATTGTTATTCTTTTTACCTATTTTTGTGTAAATTTACCTTTTTTCTGATAACATTTTGACTGGTATAGAAAAAATTATCCTGACAACTACCCATGGAGGGCTCTCACATATCTACTATGATCTCCCGAGGAGCTACTCTGACTGCGGCTGGGCAGCCACACCTGTGACAGCATTATGCAGAATCACTACAATGTCGCCATCTAGCATAGTTTTCTGAAGAAATTCACTGACTGACAGCAATCAAAACTTCACAAGAAAAAAGGTAAATTAACTGCGAAATACATAAAAAAGAATAAAAGTTTACTCGGTGTACTGTATATAAAAAACTAAAAGTAAAAATTACCCTTCTTTGCTTTTTTGGCGGTTTGATTATTTTCTTCTGCAGGCTTTACTGCGGATTTCTCTGGCTGACGTGATTGCTTTGGTGCAGCAGCTGTAGCGGCTGCTGCTGCTTTAGGCAATGGCACCTGCTTCTCTGCAACATATCATATACAACACACATTACAGTGTGCACACCATGGTGACAATGGCTGCACGAGGGCAAAAACATCTGCGTTCTCGACACCCCATCTCAGAGCATGCATGTTGCTTACATTTATTCGGGCGTTAAATAATATCTGGGTGACGTTTCTGCGCGTGCGCGTATCTAGGGGAATGTATTTAGCACCAGCTACGACTGTCGCGCGTTCATTTATCCCGGCGTTATGGATGTTTATATATACATATTTATTTATTTATATATATACATAAATTATCAAATGTTATCTACAGACATAAACAATTTCTGTCGTAACATAGTTTCCTCTCCACGTGCACGTCACGTGACTTACTCTTATACTTGGTCACAAATCTGAAACAGCAAATTATAATTATGTACTCTAACTATAACGCTCGTATTACGACAACAAACGAAACATATTTAATCACTGGCTATTATTTATCACTACGTGATCTACTGGTGCCAAATGTTATGCCTTACATATGCACATAAACATCACCCAGATCAAATTTAACGCCCGGATAAATGTAAGCGCGACAACGACGCTGCCGGGAAGAGCAGCACTACGTGGACAAACGAGCCATGGACAAGAAGGTGGGACGTCATCCCAGTCCCGTCAACAAAGCCAGTCAGACACGACATTAGCCGACGCTCACTGGTGCGCCTCAACCGCACAAGGACAGGAGGCTTCGGAAGGTTCAAACACAATATGAATCAGACGGGGCTGGCACCATCAGCTTTGTGCGAGTGCGGTGCTCAAAGGCAGACCGCATTCCACGTCACCAGTGAGCGTTTGCTACACAAATGCTATGACGACCTGGTCAGGCTGGACGAAACAGCATGCGCCTGGCTTCAGGACCTTAAGTGCGACATTTGATGACCCCATGTGCGTGCGTGTGTGCGTGCATGTGTGCATGCATAAGACATTCAGTTTTAGAATTACAAGTTGCATATAACAAGGCTGCACTTGAATCAATGCGGTCAGAACATAGAACACGTGTCACTGATCTTACCTTAAACATACAACAAACTACCTCATCCCTACAGTGGCTACACATCACAAAACTGTAAGAAAACTGAACCTACTTCCATTCTTAATCTCCGCCTGAATTAGCCTCTCTTTCAGTTCATTCACGTCCTTGCGTAAATTTGTATTTTCAGCTGACAGTTTCTCCTCTTCTGCCTTGCACTGGCTGACAACTGGAGTAAATAAAACATTTATGTGCATTTATAAACAATGCTTTTGAATATGTTCTTTGAAAATATCTTGAAAAGACTGCAATAAGGTTCTCCACAACATTATTGTCCCCTCTTTGTGGTGACTAGAAGCACAAGTTCAAGCAGCCTGAAGGGAACTGTGCGATCATCCCACATGGTCAAGTTGCTGTCAGGCACATGTAAATGTTTGTAAATAACATCAGTTTGTATCTGACATACTTCCACAGAATGTCAGTTTTTTCAGTTTTCTGCTCACAACAATTTCAATAATGACTTGAAACACATTTTGAACAATTATACTTGTTTCTCTATCTAGATCAACGGACAGTTGGAACCATCATCAGACAAAAAGCAGCCTAAAGCGTTAGCTTGCTTGACGTAATATCACACATTTATCTAAAATTATAAAATACGTAAAGTGATAAGCATGTATACACACACACGCACGCACACACTCGCATACACACACACGCATACACACTGTCACACATAGTCGCACACACACACAACGTCACACAGTCGCACACACACACACACGCATACACACTGTCACACATAGTCGCACACACACAACGTTACAGTCGGACACACACGTGCGCATACACACAGTTAGACACACATACTCGCACGGACAAAGAAAACACAATTAAAACATCAAATATTTGAGAAATGCATTAATTCCTGCTCTGAATAATATCAATAACAACAATGCACCATACAAGTAATTTGAAATCTAACTCACTACACTACATACTGGCATTTTTTTTGAGGGTCCAAAGTTGTGCCTTGAGTTGCTTGAGGACCTGATCCGCTTGCGTGGCACGCTGCTGGATTCGCTGAAGGACCACAGAAGCCATGGTCTGTGGGTGGTCTATGGAAGTCTACGATTTTACTACTCTACAAAAAAGTACAATTTCTCATTATACACATGCATTACATGAGGCACATTAGTGTCAGGGGTGATAGGAATTAAATGAGTGACAGTAGTGATATACCTGCCAACTCTCCCATGGAATCCGAGAGTCTCCCGGATGTTGGGTGTATCTCCCAATCTCCAGGAACACAGGCAAATCTCCCGGATTTTCTCTGAAAATCTTCAACAACACCCCCCCATCTTTGAGACACCACGAGACGTGCAAGAACTGAGACAGTGCAACAAAACAGCGCAACACGGCACGCATGCTGAACAGATGGTGAATCTTCTGGATTTCAACTAAAAATAGTTGGCAGGTATAGTAGTGACCACTGACAAGGGTGGCTTTACCGACAAGAATGACAGTCGACAAGGGTGGCATGATTTTTCTGATGTCAGAAAAATCATAAAAGTAAAAGTTCTCAATGGATTCGATTCATTTTATGTTATCTAGCCGCTACTCAGTAATTATCTGGTAGCAGGATTAAATGTTTGCTTTGTTTTTTTTTAGGATGAAGTTCAGGTAGTAATATCCCTGTAGTTATATTTTTATTTTTATAGGAACAGTATACTACAGAGTATTTTCATGACTGACAATTATGGGGCACTCCTAGACATAGGGTTACATTAATTAAGTAACTGTTTTCTCCAATCATCCATTGGCATTGGTAGAATTAAGGTGTAAAACAACAACATATATGACCAATTAGTGGTTCCAAACTTCGCAACTTGTGTCGAATCCGGACCCATCATTTTTAACAGTAAATATGTCTGGGATGATCATGATGGAACTAAAGCAAACCACTTCAAGCACTTGTGACGTTGTGTATCACATTAACTTTAAGGCGAAAATGTAACTATATCTGCGAGATCGAGGTGGGTTCGGATTCGACACATGTGACCAAACTACTAATCAAATTAGATAACTAAATTATTATCAGAAGTTGATTATTAGAAGACGAAGTACGCGCATTGCATCATGTCAAGTTCCTAGTTGCAATATTAATACCCCATTATCGCCCATTATGAAAGCAAAACAGATAATTTCTTCGCCAAAAAAATGTTTTATGTTAAAAGCGTATATCAAAGTTTTATACTGCCTAAATTATATTGCTATGGCGTTACCCCACCTACAAGTTAACCCATGCTTGCTGAAAACAATCAGTTACATACAAAATTTGAGGCCGGCTGTGACCCAAAACGTGACGACTGACGGGTGACAGCTGGAAGCGGAAATATCACATTACTTCCTCCTCCAAAGAGCTCAAATACAAAAAAGGCGTGAAGTAATTACAACATTGTTGGCACTCATAACCGAATTATTTTAAAGATATCCACACAGGAGTTGCACGTACGTCCGTTTCTTGCATGACTTTGACCTGAGGCAATTTTCAGATGGGTGCTATTGTAACGTCATCAGATGTTGACACTGACACCGACGGCGACACTCTCTGACTGAGTCTGAGATTGACTCTGAGTCCTGACGGGAGTCTGAATGAGTGAGTCAGTACTTAGCAATAACTAGCCGAGTTACTACTACTAGGCACTGCCACTTCACACCTGGGTCTGAGACCGACACTTCTACTTCGCTTGCAGTGCTTTAAGTTTAAATTTATTCCTGTCAACTAGTCTTAATAGCGGTCACGGGTCTTCTAATAATACTTCTGTTTGTCCTCTCTACTCTACTCTCTAGTATAGATCTGAGTAGAGAGAAATGGTCACATTGATTGTAGTTGTTGCAAGCTGAACCTGAAAAGGGTGGGTACCCCCTGGGACAGAAGTGTTTGGGGAGACCAATGCACAATAGAATAGACTTCCACGCCAGTAATCTTTTACTTAAAGTTAAATGCCTTGCTCTTGTCTAGTATCCGGGCCCCACCTCGATTTTGCCAGTATAACTATATTTTTGCCTAAATTTCATACATCAATGCATTAATCTAATCATTCCACATCATCCCAGGCATATTTATTTTATAAAATATTGCGTCTTAGTGTATTTTGTAGCACAAATAGCACTCCAGTACATGCCAGCCTGCTCCGCTGTGATCTCGTGTTATAGCGCCATGCGCTTGAAATGAATAATAAATAGCTCGTGTTGATTTTAGCCTAAAAAATGTGCTAAGGCACAACATTTTTTACAACAAAATGCCTGGGATGATGTGGAATGTTTAAATTAAAATAAAAACACATTGAGGTATCAAATCTAGGCAAACTTTTAATTATTTATACCTGCAAAATTGAGGTGGGCCTTGATACTTGACAAGTGCCAAATGGAGAAAATGAGTTGTCCTCGCACTGACTCTAGATCCCTGTGTGTGAGTGCGTCATGTGAATGTGTGTGAGTGCGTCATGTGAATGTGTGTGAGTGCGTCATGTGAACGATTGTGCGTGCGTCATGTGAATGTGTGTGAGTGCGTCATGTGAATGTGTGTGCGTGCATCACGTGAACGTGTGTGTGTGCGTATCTGCCTGTGGGCATATGTGCGTGTGTGATACAACTATGCTTACAAAAAAATAAGTAGCAAAATGAAAAAATAACTAAATGACATAACTAAACAAGTTAGTCTATAATTCCTTGTTTGCTAAGATAATTAATATTTCAGACAGACATTTTTAAATTTGATAATTTTATTACTACAGGTTACAGCAGCCGTAATGATGTCTGAAGTATTTGCATATCCATGAGAAAAAGTCGGAGGTATTCAAAAAATGAACCCACTTGGGAAAGCGGAGCTGGGTGCCTTCACCTTCTGTGCGTCCCAGCACCCTAATGACGGGTGTGGGGCGAACGGACTACCCCTCACCCCCAACTCAATCAAGATCCTTGGCAACTTCCAGAAGCTCAAGAAGATTGTCCACTCCAGGCTGTGTCAGTACCTGGATCTAGTCAGATGTCAGCATGGTACGTGGCAGTGAGTGTCTGTTGATGTCAGTGTCTGTCGATGTCAGTATCTGTCAGTGTCTGTTAATGTCAGTGTCTGTCGATGTCAATGTCTGCCGATGTCAGTGTCTGTTGATGTCAATGTCTGTCGATGTCATTGTCTGTCGGTGTCAGTATGTGTCAGTGTCTGTCGATGTCAGTGTCTGTCGAGAACATTTCTTTTCAAAGTGTATGTCTGTATTACGTTTCAGAACGGGTGATTGTTGTTTCTGAGCACTACCGTGACAACCTGGCCACAACGGTCAAGGCTGGCCACTACAGACATGAGTGAGTTCATCATTGCACTTTAGCTGAGAGCATGATAATGTACAGCCGTAGTGATTAGCACATCCACCTGTCATGCCAGCGCTCTGAGTTCGAAACCCGGCCTGGCGGGCAGGCATGATAGTTGGTGTAAAAACCTGGCTCTCAACATTGGGGACTGTGTATCCCTCGTGACTTGGAAATCATGTTATTGTCAGTCCCATCTCAGTTTGGGATGTAAAAGAACCACTGAGGACGACAAGCACCCTGGCAGTGACCACCCTCAGTGCGAGCATAGAAAGGTCGGCTTGGCGATAATGTTCTAAAAAAGGCTGACTAGTTGAATGAGACCTCATAAGATCATAACATTGTAATCACAATATATACAGACTAGTCAGTTAATAGAACGTTGCTGAGTGCTGGAAACAACTAGAACTTCTCTGCTACTAATGGTAACTTATTACTTCACCACGTAACAACCAAGCAGTTTATTACATACATTTGGAATGTTATATAAATAAGTTATCCAAAATATCAACATAATGTGTGAATATAATGTGAGAATTAAATAAAGTTATACATGAATTATTTATATTGTTTGTGGAGGGTCATATTGATGCACTATACTAGTAATACTGATGCACCATACTGATGCACCATGTTGACGCACCGTACTGATGCACCATATTGATGTACCATACTGGTTCACCATGTTGACGCACCATACTGATTCACCATGTTGACACACCATACTGATTCACCATGTTGATACGCCATACTGATTCACCATGTATTGTATTGTATTGTATTTATTCAGTTTCCAACAGGTCCAGTGGACCCAATAACAGGATTGATAACTGAAACAATACATATAAATAATAAAACAAATGTTGATGCATTATACTGATTCACCATGTTGATGCACCATACTGATTCACAATGTTGATGCACCATAATGAAGCACTATATTGGTTCACAATGTTGTACCCCTCACACCAGTGGGACAGTGTGAACTTTGACACAATAGTCCAGTTGCATGACCAGTGTTCTGCTACTGGTTGCAGTGACAGCCACCAGTTGACAGCGTTGGCGTATGGTGTACTGGAAGGCCTCGCTCACATCAACCATGCAGGAATCACTCACCGCAACCTCTCACCACAGAATATACTTCTCGACACCTCAGTGAGTGATCAGAAATGTCTGCCATAGGCCTGTATCAAACTTACTTAGTTCCTTGACCGACTTGGTCATTGGGGGAGGGGACATAAGCGATGCTGCAGCTGCGATGTTTCGCCATTCTTGTCTGTCTGTGGCTATGGTGAGGAGCCCTGGCACAGAGAGGGCCATCCACTCCTTAACATTTTCGATCCATCTTTTTCTCTGACGTCCGCGGTGGCGCCTGCCCTCCAAGATGCCCTGTAGGATCGTCTACGGAGGCTGACGTGTTGTGTTGAAAGCCAAAACCATGCCAGTTTTCTTCTCTTGACAGTTGCCAGTAGAGGTTCTTGTGGGCCTACTAGGGATTTGATCTTGCTCAGCACGTACTGTCAAATAACAAAAGTGACTGTCCACATTAAAAGTGACCATCATATACCGAAAGTGACTCACACTAAAAGTGACTGTCACATATCAAAAGTGACTTTTGTATATCTTTTTGATGCAAAACACTGAGAAGATGCTTTAAACATGATATTTCACAGCATATGATAACATAATTAACCAGCTGCCAACATGAAAACCTTTTCTTTCAGGATATTGATGAATAACTTCTTCATTACTAATGCGAGTGTGCTGACATTTTCAGCAATTAAGTTTTAATAGTTATGTTTCAGGAATATAATTTTAGTTTTTAATGTACCTTTTGTAGTTTTTTGAAACCTATTGTGCCCATTTAATGAGTTCTGGACCATCACACATCAAAGGTGACTGCGATCTCTTCATCATCATCCTCCTCCTCATCGTCATCATCATTATGCAGCCGTAGTGACCTGTGGTTGGGCGAAGGCCTCAGCATGTCGTTTCCATATCTGCCTGGCTTGCGCTACTCTTTGCAGTTGGTGGTGCCCTTCCAGTACTCGTCTAGTTCGTCTCACCACCATCTCGCCGGTCTTCCTCTAGATCATTTCCCTTCTCTACTCCAGGTAGTGATACGTGATGTCCATCTCATAGCCTACTGATATGTGTCCTGCCCAGGTCCACTTCTGTCTTCTGATTTGTTCTGTCACGTGTATGACCTTTGTCTTCACTCTTACCAAGATGTTTGGTTTTCTCTCCTGATATGTGATGTTTAACATACATCGTTACCAACCCTTGTTTAAATGTCTTACTTCATGTCCTCCTTCCAGAAAGTAGTAATGTTGACTCTTTTGTTCATAATAAAGGAAACATGATTTATATGTAAACATGTAGTGTTTTGACAGGCAGCTAATGACTAGTCTTGGTCTTGGTTGCCAGGGTAACGTGAAGCTGGCCAAATATGGCATGTATCACATGACAGACAATGGAACGACTGTGGCATTTCCAGTGGGGTAAGTTACCAAATATGGCATTATCACAGTGGGGTAAGTTGCTGGTATATGTCTATGTAACGACAATTTGATGTTTCCTATTGATACACCAGCAGTGGCTCCAAAAAGAATGTATGCAGCAGAGTTAGTTATGTGTAGCAAGAACCCACTGAAGGAATTATTACAAGCTCATTAAAACTTGTATAAGAGCTTATCAAGTTTATTGTTTTTATCTTGGTCACACACAGCAGATTCAGGATTATTAACCAAGATAAAGCATTCAGACTTAGGTGAAACATATTAATTATTATATTAATTGGCACCATCTGAGATACGCTGTTATGTAAATGTTATGAAGTAGTGTAAGGCATGGTATCAGAATGATCATTTACAAGAAATTGGGTTGATGCCTTTGTTGACATGTAACGAAAACAGTATTTATGATTTACAATGGTAGGCTGATTGCACAATTCCAAATGGACTGACATAGTAACTTTAACATTACTAGCAGGTAATATTGCATTGTTAGAGAAATGCTTTTATGTGCGAGAACTTGGCATTTACATGAAGTACTTATGCTAAGCGAGAAAAAAAAGCCACTGGCAGCGTGAAAAAATGCCCTTCACAAATCTGTTTTTTTCCCTTGAAAATGAATTAAAATGTTTGTGTTTAACAACCAGTCCTGGATAATGAGTATTGAATTATATGGATGTTATTTTAATAGCTTGTGTAGAGTCATTTATTTACTTTGTTTATTTATTACAAAATAGTTTATTTTATTTAGTAGTAATGATTGCGTATTTTAGCACATTTTATATATAGTATTTAAAATATGTATGGTTTTATATGTTATTAATTTATTTGTAATAACTATTGTACCGCGCCTGAGAACAATTATTTGGATGGGGCACCATATAAGAAATATAATATTATTATTAATGTACTGAAAAAGAACAGTGCTGTGTTGCAGCTCTCCATGTTACATGGCGCCGGAGGTGCTTGCTCTTGGCCCTGGGTCTACCGCACTTAGTCCCGGGCCAACAGCAAGCATCAACACAGACCCAGAGGCAGGGCCACCAACAAGTGGGTCAAAGGTCGATGTATGGTCACTCGGGATCATTCTGGTGGAAGCGGTCGTGGTCAGTAGGAGCCATGGACATTGTTGCTAGCATGGTGTATTTAGCAAATTACATTTGATAGGCTATTTTTTGTCTTGACTAACTTAACTTAAGCCTGTTCACTCGTTGACTGAGCATAGGCCGTCAGTGACTTCTTTCCATTGGACGCAGTTTTTGTTTTCATTTAATTTTAGTTGTTTCCATTTTACAACCTGCTCGTGCCGTCTCTGTCTCTGTCTCTGTACTTCTCCATGCCAGGTGTTTCTCAGTTTCCCCTTTTCCTTCTGCCCTGTGAGTGCCTGTCTGGTAATGTGATGTGTCTGTTTCCTAAGCATATATGACCTATCCAGCTACATTTCCTGTTTCTAATTTGGTATTTGATTGCTTCTTGTTTGTTCTTTCTTATAGCGCTTAATTACTAATTGTTATTGGCCACAATTATTATTGTTGTTTTGTGTAAGTATTTGTAAAGGTAATTGGATCATGGGCTCACTTGCATAAGTTCGTCTTTTTATAGGGGAGACCATTGTGGGAGACACTGTCACAGCGACAACAAATTGGACGAGTGCTCAGCTTTATTCAAACAGGTAAACTTTGTACTTTGTTCCACTTGCTATCTTAACCAATAATATTACAAGAAACTTTGGCATGTAACTTTTTTGACTGTAGCCTGGCTGATTGAACAAATACAGTAGACACTCTCGATAAGGCTACATACTGTGAGGAATATCTGCTTAAAACGAACAACTTTCAATTTCCTGTTCTAGCCTGCATTGTGTTAAATACCCAAGATTATAAGGAACATTGAATAAAAGGAGTACTGTATTCGTTCTGTTATACCTACAACATGCTTAAATATTTGAGATGCAAAAATATGTCAAATTTTGTGTTCCAATAAGCGTACAGGGGTGTACATCCATTTTCTGGGGTTTCTGTCAGTGTCTGAAATTAGCAAAAAAAAATGCTGCCGGATCTGACCAATCGAGTGCAGCCACCGATGTTTAGACTTGTTGTTCGTTAGCTTTGCTATTGAATGCAACCACTCGCGTGATAAGATTTTGACGAACTATTGTTAAGGTATTACCAAAGTTGCATACTGTCTCCTATAACTGAGTTGGGTTTAAGAATTCTAACGAACTCATTAAAGTGATTTCTGGAATTGTTGAATGTTTGCAGTCACACTTTCTCTCTGTCAGTTTATCTTTGCTGACTATTGCTGTGATTGTCTTATAGATGCCCATCCTCTTGATGTGATTATAAAAGAACACAATTTAGAGCAACGAATGAAGGTACGTACTATTAAGATGCTGTCATACTGGCTCAATTACTTTGTTCATCTTGTAAAGCTGTTACCTTTTTACGTGTGCTTTTGTGTTTTCTGTAGATATGCAGCACTTCGCGTCTTTTATTTTCCAAGTCATTTGTAGATAGAATAATATAAGTTCTAGTATTGATCCAGCTGAATAGAGATTTCAAGTTTGAAATGTCTCCATATGCTACAAATGTCTTCGAAAGGTTAGGTTGGAAGCACTAGACTTGTTGCAATCTGTTCTTATCTCAGAACTATGTTTGAAAATGTGCATTTGTCGTAGAGTTGTGTTTTAGTAATGCTGCTGTATTCAGAAAGAAAGTATCACATAAAAAGTTACAGACAAAAGTAATAGATTTTGTTAGGAAAAAGTAACAGAAATAAAATAATGCATTTTGTTGGGACTTTTAAGACATATTTTAATATTTTGTTTATAGAATTTCAACATCATAATAAACATTTTATTCTTTTGCAGCACATCCTGCTTTTCATCGCGGTTCTTTCATCCATCAAATTATCAATCCTATGTCATCTTTCTCAGTTATTAGCAGTTTTCCACTTTTCATTGGGGTTCAGTAATCCGAATGTTGTCGTTTTGATCATATATATACTGTATATGTAACTTTAAAAACATAATATGGTAACACAAAAGTACTTTTGTGATGTATAAAATTGTAGTGATAATCAAAATAAACTGTTATTTTTGTCCATTACATTTTCCTGTTAATTTTTCCTGTGATCACATGCAGTTTAACATGTTCCTGCAGTTGTTTTACCAATCCATGTGACTGCTGGTACACATTGGCATCAGAACATGGTGAATGTTCGGGGGACTGAGGCTCACTAAAACCCTCCAATTGCTCCCCCTTGAGGCTCTCCGAAAACCTACAATTGTACCCCCCCTTGAGACTTCAAAACCCTCCAATTGCACCTACTGTTGAGGCTTTAAAAAAAATCAAATTGCACCCCCCAAAGCTTACCAGTTACTCAAACTGAAGTCGCACTGATACTCACCAAAAACATAATAAATCACCCTTGCCCTAAATATTTGGGAACTAATCCTATCTCCAGCCCCCCCCTCCAAAATATTGAGGTTCAGCACCTATACCTCTCTGATTCCAATGCCTTAGACATTGCTATTTATTTTACAGGAGATCCCCCCAGAGTTTGTTAATTTTCTTCGACAATGTCTTGTGTTGTCGCCCAGCAAAAGGTGAGTCTTACAGAGAGCTACAGATTCTCTTGATAATAAACGGCAAATTATTCTTTGAGGTCAACAAACTATGTCAGAAATTTCGACAACAGAGAGTTTATGTTCTTACTGTTATATATGGCCCGATGTTGCAGTGTGTGTGGTATACGGGGTTTTGTTACATCAAACTTAGATAGATTTAAAGATTGTGTAAAATGTTATTTGTTAATAGCTGGCATGGGATTAACAGTGTTTCTGTACAGAACAAGGGTGTATATATAGTTGTTGTCAGTGCATAAGATATATCAGTCATTACATTATTTAGCAATATTGGATTGTGTTTGACTATTGCACAGCTTTTATTTATTGTGTGATTTCATTCCATATATCCTTTTAGTTGTATTAATTTACAATTCTTTTTTAGACTAAAATTGTTGACTATTGTACAGTGTCATAGTGCATTAGTGGATTGTGGTGATATAGATATATAATATTTTATAGTTATTATTACTAGAAATAATTTAGAAGAGATATAAACAAGGGCGGATCCAAAGAGGGTAGTCTGGGGGGGGGCACAAAAACCTTCACTGGCGGCCGAACCAAAAGGCAAATGGTGTAGAAAATGTGTCGTTGCTGTAATTTCAGCTTCTCCATTGTCTGGGCGCAACTGGTGACATCAGAAGATGGGGAGGAGGTGTTGATGAAAAATTGTTGTCGCTGCGTGGCCATGTCTTCAACTCTTCTTCAGCTTCTTCGCTTGCTCGCATAATTCGACTTTGACATGAGAAAACAGGAGGGGACTGTTGACTTTTTTTTACTGCCACGTCGGCGTAACTTCAGGTTATTGTAACCTGAATGGGAGCACACTTCCAAGGGTCTAGGGGGGTCAAGGTCATGTGGGCCCATTCAAAAAGGTCTACGGGCACGCCTAATTCCAAAGGTCTGGGGGACACGTGCCACCCATGCCCCCTGGATCCGCCTATGATAAGGCAGTTAATTTTAAAGGAAACATCTGTTTCAGAATGACTCCAGCAGAACTTCTCAGCTCATCACTGTTCAATGACTTTAAGAAGTGCCAGGTAAAGGTTTGTCAATGGTGGGATGGTTGTAGGGGTGTCACTTTCATTTCATCACTTGACTGGGTTGATTGTAGGGGTGTCACTTCCATTTCTACACTTATACACTTCATCCCTTGACGGGGATGGTTGTAGGTGTGTCACTTCCACGTCATCCCTTGACTAGGATGGTTTTAGGGGTGTCACTTCCATGTCATCCTTTGACTGGGGTGATTGTAGGGGTGTCACTTCCACCTCATCATTTGTCACTAGGATGATTATAGGGGTGTTACTTCCACATCAGCCCTCCTCGATGGATGTAGGGGTGTCACTTCCATTTCACCATAAAGATGCACAAATTATACAATTTGCTGTGTACAAACTATAACTGTGCCATTAGCATACAGAGAAGTAATCATATTGTAATATTTATAACAAAGTTGTAGATTAGATTTCTCAAATGACATCTGTTTTATTCTTTGAACAGACTCCGCAGTCAAATGGCTATGACATGTTCTCTGTGACTTTGCGATGTGCCAACCTTGAACTGCCGAGTATGAACGATGACAAAGGTATTATGGGAAGGGACAATGTCACAATGCTATCCATGTGTACTAGTAGTCAGTCTAAATTAATCGACAACTTCATAATTTGTTTAATGTTCGCATCTAACACACCAGGTTCAGGGTAACTTCTAATAGATTTACCACCACCTAGATTGGCAATCTGCCAAATTTACAACAACCCAGATATATAATCATGTAGCTTTACATATTTGAAGACACTAGTCACTAACATCACTGGCAAACATGCCCAACCACCAGATGAAGCTATTGACACAGTGTTTGTAAAAGATGTTTGTTATGACAACAATTATTTCTTGCGTTCACTCAAGTTTCTTGCGTTCACTCAAGTTTCTTGTGTTAACTCAAGTTTCTTGCGTTAACTCAAGTTTCTTGTGTTAACTCAAGACCGGCAGTCTCTGGAACAGTCGAAAGATTGCATAAGGTTGTGATCAGTTGATTCATGTCTGTCTAACACAAATCTGATAAAAACTCTTAGACAGTGGCAAATGTTGTTACTTTTCTTCCAAAGGGTCATAGATTAAACCCTGAAAGTTTTATGCCCGAGATGCAAACATTATAATAACCATACATGCATGCACACACACACTACACTACCACACACACACACCCGCACAGCCGCACACGTACGCATGATTACACACTCACTCACGCACACACACACACACACATGCATTCATGCCTACACACATTAGCTTGATTATAGTTAGACTGTCTGTACTAAAGTGTCCTATGTCACTGCGCCTTCTGTGGGGCTCATCTAGGCGTCTGTCTGTGTAGGTGAAGCAGTGGATCTGTGGCGTTCATCTAGGCGTCTGTGTAGGTGAAGCAGTGGATCTGTGGCATTCATCTAGGCGTCTGTCTGTGTAGGTGAAGCAGTGGATCTGTTGGGGGAACGAAGCCTCAGGGAAGTCTACTACTTGTGGCGGCTGGCTGGGGGAGATCTGGAGACCACCCTACGCAGGGAGGGGCTAATACCCACCAAGCCCCCCATCATCAACCTCACCAGGTAAGCACTCTTTGCTCTACTTGCATCATCATTTCGTCTCATTTTGTAAATAGTTTAACAATTATGCCAGAGTGAATTTTGTATAATTTAAAAATAATTTGTTTGGGAGATATATATTTTATTATTCCAGTCAAAATTACCCTGATGTTATGGTGTGGTTTGTTTCAGCTATGTGCTCTAGGAAGGTGAGATGTTATGGTGTGGTTTGTTTCAATTACGTGCTCCAGGAGGGTGATATGTTTTGGTGTGGTTTGTTTCAACTATGTGCTCCAGGATGGTGAGATGTTATGGTGTGGTTTGTTTCAATTACGTGCTCCAGGAGGGTGATATGTTTTGGTGTGGTTTGTTTCAACTATGTGCTCCAGGAGGGTGAGATGTTATGGTGTGGTTTGTTTCAACTATGTGCTCCAGGAGGGCGAGATGTTATGGTGTGGTTTGTTTCAGCTATGTACTCCAGGAAGGTGAAATGTTATGACGTGGTTTGTTTCAGCTACGTGCTCCAGGAGGGAGAGATGTTTGGAGAACAACGAGACCGGTCAGTGCTGCTGGACGATGTGACGGTCACTCTGTCCCTCGACTCCCTTAGACAGGTGAGTCTTCCTTTGAGGGAAAGGGATGGAAGGGAACTGGGAGTATTCCCTTGAGGGGAGAGGGTGTAAAAATCCAGCATGAGAATCATTCAGTGAAGATTTGTGTGTGTACGTGTGTGTGTATTTATGTGTGTTTGTGTGTGTTTGTGTGTGTTTGTGTGTGTTTGTGTTGTTTGTGTGTATGTGTGTTTGAGTTTGTGTGTGTGCATGTGTGCGTGCGTGTGAGTGAATGAGTGTGTGTGGTGTGTGTGGTGTGTGGTGTGTGGTGTGTGGTGTGTGTGGTGTGTGTGGTGTGTGTGAGATGTGTGAGATGTGTGAGTCTGTTTGTGTGTCTGTATGTATGTGTGCGCGTGTGCACTGTGCGTGTGCACACTGCACACGTTGGTTAAATACATCCGTGTACCGTGCATGCATGCGTGCACTATACACGAATGCATGCAAGTGTGCAGTGCATGTGTTATGAGTATGACGTCTCTGGTGTTCCTTCCAGAGACTACAGAGCTTGGATGAGACGGCCTACTACATCCTGCTGGAGGATGAGTACGTTCCTTTCCATCTCCCTTCTCTGCCTTCTACTAACACTGCCTTCTCATGTCAAAGGACAACACTTTAAAAATACATTTACAGTTATAATACATCATATCAATTAAATACCTGTGCAGATTTTCGCCCTTCTTACCAAGATGGCTTCACCACTACATCTGATGTCCCAGTCAGATAATGTAATTGTAGACATATAGTTTTTCGTTTGAATTTTTGACATTTTTTATTGGCATATGAAATGTTCAGTGTCAACCTTAACCCTAGAAGTGACCACTGAAAATCCTCTAATATTTGACATACAAATATGAATGAGGTATCATTTTATTGCTAAAGGAATGCTTTATTATAATAAAATTGTAATAACTATATCACATACTAAAATCATGGGGATATTACTATCTGAACTTCATCCCAAAAATATATATAAAACAAACATTTCATCATGCTGCCAGATAATTATTAAGTGGCTGTACGCCCTACATTTAGTGAGACAAATGTAGCCATATATGTTACCTGCCAAATAACACTAAAATTTTACAAATCTGCTGAAAACTTTTATTTTTATTATTTTTCCAACATAAAAATAGGCAGATTTAAGCAGGCCGGTCACTACTGCACTTGTTACCTTTGCAACCCATGCGCTCTCCCAGAGAAACATTGCGCTGCTAATTTGTTGAATTTTCACATAAAAAAACACGACAAAGTCGTTCTAACTATCTGAACCAATATGATAACCTTATTTATGAATACTGTCAAAATATTGATGCAGAAACTTGAGATAATCCGAAGTAAACTTTCGAAGTGGATAAGTTGCTGAATACCGCTCCGCCATTTTGTTTTCGACTCGCTTTGGAGGGCTGATGACGCTACATTTGAAACCATGGTTCTGATTCACTGAATTAGGTCAGCCTACTGATGTCATTTTTGGCAGATCGGCCAATGACAGAGGGTGTGGTGGTTTAGACTTTATGAATGGATGCATAAATTCAGTATGCAGGACGTAGTTAAATCACCAAAATGTGGGCATCAACCACGTCATGTGTTTTGTAAGCTACACTGTGAGTTGCTGTCATTGAATCTGCTCATGAATAAATATACACCATCTCAAAAAATCTGTCAGCTATCCATAGATACCAAAATGTTTGCGTGTCAGTTGCGTTTGCTATTGATGATTATTCTTATGAAATATAGTTAAGTTCTGTACATTAATAGCACGATTTTCTTTTCTGTACAATTTTTTGTTTCCATAAAATAATGATTTATTTTATTCTGGCATTTTCAATGACATGCAATATATTTCGCAAGCTGAGGAATTTTTGTAGAAATAATATGTGGCAAGCACCAATTGTTTGTTTGTTATCCTGATACTTTCTAGGCTGCTTGGTGATACTATGTCATTTGTTTACACAGACACTGTAACCATGGAAACAAGGAATTACCTACATCACCTAGCAACGTCGATTTGACAGACACCACAAAGCTACCCTTGGTAATCAGAGAGAAAGACGTGGAATACCAGGTAAGATTTATGTATTTAATGTCAAACCAACTATTGTATTCAATGTCAAACCAACTATTGTATTCAATGTCAAACCAACTATTGTATTCAATGTCAAATCAACTATTGTATTCAATGTCAGGCCAACTATCGTATTCAATGTCAGACCAACTATTGCATTCAGTATCAGACAAACTATTGTATTCAATGTCAAACCAACTAGAGTATTAAATGTCAGACCAACTAATGCATTAAATGTCAGACCAACTATTGCATTCAGTATCAGACCAACTTTTGTATTCAATGTCAGACCAACTATTGTATTCAATGTCAAACCAACTATAGTATTCAATGTCAAACCAACTATTGTATTCAATGTCAAACCAACTATTGTATTCAATGTCAAATGAACTATTGTATTCCATGTCAAACCAACTATAGTATTCAATGTCAAACCAACTATTGTATTCAATGTCAAACCAACTATTGTATTCAATGTCAAATGAACTATTGTATTCCATGTCAAATGAACTATTGTATTCAATATCAGACCAACTATTGCATTCAATGTCAGACCAACTTTTGTATTCAATGTCAGACCAACTTTTGTATTCAATGTCAGACCAACTATAGTATTCAATGTCAAATCAAGTATTGTATTCAGTGTCACACCAACTATTGTGTTTAATATCAGACCAACTTTTGTATTCAGTGTCAGACCAACTATTGTATTCAGTGTCTAACAAACTATTGTATTTAATGTCAGACCAACTATTGTATTCAGTGTCAAACAAACTATTGTATTTAATTTCAGACCAACTATTGTATTCAGTGTCAAACAAACTATTGTATTTAATGTCAGACCAACTATTGCATTCAGTATCAGACCAACTTTTGTATTCAGTGTCAGATAAACTATTGTATTCAATATCAGACCAACTATTGTATTTAATGACAAACCAACTTTTGTAATCAGTGTCAAATCAACTATTGTATTCAACTTTTGTATTTCATGTAAGGCCAATCTCATCAAAGTGTATACCTTTGATCTGATCCTGAGTCTTATCCTCTATGACCTTTGAACTGACCCAGTTCCACTGCCTCATCGTGTATGACTTTTGACCTGATCCAGTTCCACCATCTCATCTTGTATGACCTTTGACCTGATCCAGTTCCACCACCTCATCCAGTATGACCTTTGACCTGATCCAGTTCCACTGCCTCATCCTGTATGACCTTTGACCTGATCCAGTTCCACCATCTCATCTTGTATGACCTTTGACCTGATCCAGTTCCACCGCCTCATCCTGTATAACCTTTGACCTGATCCAATTCCACCACCTCATCCTGTATAACCTTTGATCTGATCCAGTTCCACCGCCTCATCCTGTATGATCGTCTCATCAAGGCCCATCCCTACAAGCGAGCTCACATCTGGAAGGAAGCCAGGGTCGATATCCCGCCTCTATTCAGGGCGGAAGTGTGGGCGGCCTTGCTTGAAGTGGAGGTGAGAGTGAAGATCACAGTGAAGGTCGCACATTTGGGCTCTCACTGAGTGAAATGCTTTGAATATCGGTTGATGTGTTGATCATTGGCTCTATGTACTAAAAACTGCATAAAACATGAACACATCCTAGAAAGTTGGAAATCGCAGTTTTCTGTATAATAGTCAAGTATTACATAGCATTGGCTAGCACAGTGGTTGCGACATGGCTGATTATGAATAGCTGATTGTTAGTGTGGATTGTGTCCATTTAATGTGGACAAAGTTATCATTTAGAAAACATAATGAGACACATGTTTACCTTTGGCTACCCCTTATATGGGGTAAGTGATTATCTGACAGTTGCTTCATGCTTCGTCTGGGAAGGTGTTAAATAGGTGTGTCATTGTTTCTAGGGGGATGTGTATGGCCGATACAATGCTGTTGACAAAGACACACCAACACCTACAGACAGGCAGGTAAGTTCTCACACCTACACCTATGATCTGGTGTAACTTTGTATGACCCTATAATAATTTGTTTGACCCTGTCTGACTCTGTATGACCCAGATTGAGGTGGCCACTCCAAGCTGTCTCCAGCATTGTGACCTTGTATGACCCCATATGATCTTTAGAGACCTAGTATGACATTGCATGACCTTGTATCACCCAGATTAAGGTGTATGTGCTGTGCTGTCACAAGTACATGGCTGCCTACCATTACGGATTTTCCGTAATCAATACGGGTATTATCCTCAGATTAAAGCACTAAAAACAAAAAGCTTGATTGGCTGCCAAGTGTACCATGGGGTGGGGTTGTGTGGGGGGCAGCAATCGGGGGGTTATTGTGGAAATTGCTTTTGTCAAGTAGTGCCCTGTAAGTAATGTGACCTTGCATGAACATGTATAACCTTGTGTGACCCAGATTGAGGTGGACGTGCCGCGCTGTCACCAGTACTGCGAGTTGCTGTCGTCGCCAGTGGGTCACGCCAAGTTGAAACGGCTGCTGAAGGCTTGGGTGTCGGCTCACCCTGAGTATGTCTACTGGCAGGGCCTGGACTCTCTCTGTGCCCCCTTCCTCTTCCTACACTTCAATGACGAAGGTAACCTGGTCACGCTTCACTGCACACTCCCTGTAGTCACCCTGAGTATGTCTACTGGCAGGGCCTGGACTCTCTCTGTGCCCCCTTCCTCTTCCTACACTTCAATGACGAAGGTAACCTGGTCACGCTTCACTGCACATTCCCTGTAGTCACCCTGAGTACGTGTACTGGCAGGGCCTGGACTCTCTCTGTGCCCCCTTCCTCTTCCTACACTTCAATGACGAAGGTAACCTGGTCACGCTTCACTGCACACTCCCTGTAGTCACCCTGAGTACGTCTACTGGCAGGGCTTGGACTCTCTCTGTGCCCCCCTCCTCTTCCTACACTTCAATGACGAAGGTAACCTGGTCACGCTTCACTGCACACTCCCTGTAGTCACCAACACCATTGAAAATTGTAGCTCCCTGGCATATCGACCCATCTGTTGATGGCTTAAATACGGCTCATCGATTTCGATATTGACTAACCCTTTTGAATTAATGCGCCTCTGAGCTTGGTTTCCAAGGACTTAGGCGCAACAGAACTTACCTCATTAGTATTATTATAAGTCGGCCACGCTCCACCTATCAAATGTGGTTTTGATACCTCAGCAGTTTCATTCACCCCACTTTGCCTGTTTCTTTCAGAAGAAACACTAAGCTGTTGATCCCTTCTGTCTGGTTTCTGTCCTAGGGGATATAAAAGATCCCAAGCGGGAAAATGGAAAAAACTATCATTTACTCACACAGCTAATGGTCTCAATCTACAAAAAACATCCGGACACTGCATTAATTGCCACCAAACACCTGCTCTCATACTAGAATCACCACAATTGCTTTCTAGGTGGATACCACTGGTATATAATAGTAAGAATAATTAACTTTATTGAGAAACTGCTGATCTGCCAGTTGGTGATGCATTTACAGAACATAGATTATTCACTTAGATCATGTATGCTGCAGCTGGTGTGTGTCACATTGGATATGTACTCAGGCTTTGTAGAACAACTTTAATGAACATAATCGTACAAAGTAATTACACCTGGCCACGATGCCACGCCAGGGCTGGAGTGCCGCACTGACCACTCTCCCCAACTGAATAGTTCTTTCTATCTATATTCATTATCGTTACATCCCCCTTGTTACACAAGAAGTGTTGCGGATCATCGAGATGTAACTTATACATTATTGTTCCAGTTGCACTTACGCATTACAGTTCGAGTTCCAACTTATAGTCTCTTATAGTTCAAAACGGAGGGGCGGTTTCACTACCCTCCCAGATCTTGTACGATAACACGAGTCCGGTTCAAATGTTACATGTTTCACTGGCCTTGTAGCCCGGATCTCACGATTTGCCTCGCGTTCTTCGACGGGTTCTTCGGCCAGTATGTGAGCTCCCTCAACATCGTCATCGTTCTTGACAACAGCCGGCTTCCGTATATGGACATGTTGATCTGGTTCAAGTCTCACAAGTTGTCGAGTACATTGCGATTCGTAGTACGACTTCTGATCCTGTTGTCGTTGTAGCAATCGTCGTCTGATGTCTCGGTTTGGGTGAGTGTCCCGTATCCTAACAGGAAGGTCCGCCTTCAGTTTCCTGGCATACAACATCTCTGCGGGTGAAGGTAGGTAGCTATCGATTGGTGTTGATCGCAACACCAACAGTGCCATCGCCATGTCAATTTTTGCCGCACTAGCTTTCTTTAGCGTTCTCTTCACCGTCTGTATTTGTCTCTCCACAAAACCGTTTGACTGTGGGTAGTGAGGACTTGACGTCACGTGATTAAACTCCCACTGTTGTGCGAATCGCTTAAACTCACTGCAGCTGTACTGGCTTCCATTATCACTGATAACAGTCTGAGGAACACCCTGTTCTGCAAAGATGTCTTTCATGAAGTCTATGACTGCTTGGCTTGTGACACTTCCAGTTACTGCCTTTACGAAAGGGAATTTGGAATAATAGTCAGTGACTATTAGATAGTTGCGCTGTCCGATGCTAAACAAGTCTGTTCCCACAGTTTGCCACGGACGTGTCGGCACGTCATGCTGTAACATCGGTTCTCTCGTCTGTGCTCGTTGCGCTCCTTGACACCCGCCACACTTGTTGACCATATCTTCTGGTGTGTCAGCTACGAAAAACTTGGCAGTGCATCTCCTCTCACCGTACACGCATTGTAGGTTCATTGTCCAATACTGTCGTATTGGCTGTCCATTGTACGCTGTCAGGACCGTATTTCTGTTTTCCAATCTCCCTTGCTTGGGGAACCCATGTGCATCTAAGTCGTCCGGATACATACGTCGAAACGTTCTACTGCTACGAACATACCGACGTATGTATCCAGACGACTTAGATGCACATGGGTTCCCCAAGCAAGGGAGATTGGAAAACAGAAATACGGTCCTGACAGCGTACAATGGACAGCCAATACGACAGTATTGGACAATGAACCTACAATGCGTGTACGGTGAGAGGAGATGCACTGCCAAGTTTTTCGTAGCTGACTGTGCACCGGTGTCTACCTTTACCCTAAGTGTCGTTGGCATTTCCGGTTTCCTTTTCAGTATTATGTCAAGGTTGGCGTAGACTTCATCACGTGTGTTGGTGCCCACAATGACGTCATCAAATGTCAGTCTCTCGAAGCTATCGCTGAGGTGGTCTTGCGTTTGGCTTATAGTGTGCATGGCGCCTCCTTTGTGATCATTGTAGTTTCGTCTCGAGTGATCACGAGTACCTTGACTTGTCCTGTTTCGGGATTTTGTCCTAGATTTCCAACGATCTGTTAGCCGCTGTGGTCTGCCTCTTATTTCAGTGTGTGGAGTAGAAGTGTATTGGTGTCTACAGACAGCCTTCCAGTGATTAACTTTACCACATGCGTCACACCTGCTCCCTAGGGCTGGACATCGACCATTCACTGGGTGTCGGCGACCACACTTGCAACACGTTTGCTGGCTCTCTGCCCCGGCCCCACTCTCATGATGTTTGTTGTCACGTGCCAAAGCGTACTGTGTTGACCAATGTGATTAACAGTAGCTTCACCTGAGAATTGTTGCATATTAGCAATCGTCGTTTCATGTGTCCTAGCAATGTCCATGGCCGCTATCAACGTAAGCTTGTCATCTCGACTGAGCAGTTTCTCTTGAATTTTTTGATGTCTGACTCCGATTATGAGTTGTTCTACTAGACGTTCCTCGGTTTCAATTTCATCCCGGAATTGACATTTCTTTGCCTGCGTCTTGCAGTGTGTCATATATTCGTCCACGGACTCCGTCGCCGTATGGCGGTATTTCTGCAAATTGAATCTATTTAATCGGAAGTTTGACATTGGCTCGATGAGCGCTTTAAATCTTCCCCAGATTACATCCGGCTTCTCCCTGTCTGCGTCTGTCAGATTCCATGTATCATATATACGCCGTCCTTCTGGCCCTATCCAGAGTAAGATGTCCGTGACGCGTTTCGCCTCATCCTTGTCCGCGAATGGACCACTGAATATGAGGTCGCAATATTGTCTGAAGGCATGAAATTCGGACGGCAAGTCAGCTGCCAGCCAGTCCATGCGAGGAGGCTCAATGCCCGGCAATTCGCCCATTTTTCGCCCAGTATTAGTTTGTCGGCATAAGTTAAAAAAAAACAGTCACCTCACTGATTCAAGTACGTAGGTTGTTTCCTGCAGCCACCACGTCACATTAGGTATGTACTCGGGCTTTGTAGAACAACTTTAATGAACATAATCGTACAAAGTAATTACATCTGGCCATGATGCCACGCCAGGGCTGGAGTGCCGCACTGACCACTCTCCCCAACTGAATAGTTCTTTCTATCTATATTTATTATCGTTACAGTGTGCCACCCTCCAGAGTGCACCACCGTTGTTTTACATTCGCTTTACCTGGAAATATTTAGCAGTTCGATGTAAGCTAATTGATATAGTCATCAGTCTGATAGTATTGTGGGACAACATTCCTGCAAACACTGCCATCATCAGAAATATGAAGACTGCAAAACCGTCACTAAACAAAAGAACATTTAGCTGTTGTTTTTTAATATATATATATTAAACAGTTAAACTGCTAATTTTTGCAACTGTTACTGAAAAAAACATTACAGAATTAGGGTTATGCATAACTTACACCCAGTCTTATAAACCGAATTATTTTTTTACTAAATACATGTTAAGTATTTAAAGCTGGCATACTGATACATATGTATTTAACTTTTAGTATGTATGTAGGTAAGTTTACATAATGCATATCATTGTTTCAAATGTAATACTTAATTAAGCAGCAATTATTACAAATAATTAGAAATAACATTTGTTTGTGTGCCATTTCAGCTGTTGCTTTTGCCTGTCTCATGGCCTTCATTCCGAAGTATCTGCACAAGTTCTTCCTGAAAGACAACTCGGCTGTGATACAAGGTAAGAGGGCAGTGTTTGTTTAGTATTATTAATATACATATGAGTGATTATTTTTGAAGATTACCCTGGTCACTAACTGTTCACGTATGTACTTTTCTTCACTTTTATGATTTAATTTAGCTTTTATTTGTTATTTGCTCCAGCCTACTGTACTACTAAACTACTTCAGTCATTTCCACTACACTGTTTGTTTGTTACATGTAATCTTCATATATTAACAAAGTGATATTTCCCGCTGTTGTGTGTAAATTTACAGTTGTCACGTAATTCATGTGAACTAAGTACATATATATGTTTAATCTGCAGACATTTAAAACCCAAAAGTGAAAAATGTTTTTTTTTTCAGAATATTTATCAGTATTTTCACATTTGATCGCGTTTCATGACCCGGAATTAAGCGTTCACATGAACGAGATTGGATTCATTCCTGATGTGAGTAACTTCTGATGTCCACAGATATACTTCTCTAGCAAGAAGTGAAATGATTGCTACTCATTTAAGTATTACATTTGAAGCAAGTGTATGCATTGTGTAAACTTACCTATATACAAACTTAAAAAGTTAAATATATACCAGTATTTCAACTCCAAATACTTAAAGTAAAAAGGTAAGTTCTTATATAGCGCAATATCCAGTCCTCAGGACTGCTCAAAGTGCTTTTACACTTTACTCCCTGACAGACCTGTTCAATCGAACACCATCTCAACTTCTCTGGGAAGCATTCAGCCACGCTGCAATTAATGTGCGAAGTCTAACTTAACATGTGCTTAGTAAAGAAATCATTGGGTCTTTAAGAGTGAATTTATGCAAAACCCTAATTATGTAAATGTTTTAGTAAGTTGCAAAAATGAGCAGTATTATTGTTTATGTTAAAAAAGAGTCCTCCTAAATGTTCTTTTTTTTAAATTGTTTTGTGACTGCGTCACAGTCTTCAGGTTTCTGAAGATGGCAGTGTGTGGTGGAATGTTGTCCCCTGCAATGTTTGCATGTTTTGATCACATGACTTTGTTTATTGTTTACAGCTTTACGCCATTCCGTGGTTCCTCACTATGTATGCTCGTAAGTTAACTACCTCATAACTTATTATGCACTCATGTCAGTTAACTATTACTTAACTAACTCATAATGTACTCATTTAAGTTAATTGTTACCAAATTATGCACTCACTTCAGTTAACTATTACAGGGGTGTACCCAGGGGGGGTTTTCTCATTGCCCAGAAACCCCCAAGAAATTCCACACTATGACAGTGTATAGTGAATGTTGACAAGCTACATCCAACTTTGTAGTGAGACCCATTTGGAAACCCCCCAAAGTATCAATTCTGGGTACACCTCTCTATTTCTTAACCCATTATGCACTTGTTTAAATAAACTAATTTACGTTAACTATTAGTTAACTCATTATGCCCTTGTTTAAGATAGCAATTACTTATATCACTATGCACTTATTTAAGTTAACGGATACTTACCTCATTGTGCATTCATTTATGTTAACCATTGCATATCTCATTATGTACTCACTTCAGTTAATTATTACTTAACTCATTACACACCAATTTTACTAAACTATTACTTAACTCATTATGCACCCATTTTAGTTAATTATTCCATAACTTATTGCATACTTTGTTATGTTAAATATTACATAACTACAGTGTAATTATGCACTAATTTAAGTTAACACATGTGCTCATTTATGTTAATTATTACTAAACTCATTATGTACTCATTTAAGTTAACTATTGATTACATAACTAATTATACACTAATTTAAATGATATATTACTTAACTCCTTCCTTCCTTCCAGTTAACTATTACAGAACTTGTTATGTTATTCCTCAGATGTCTTCCCTCTCCACAAGATCTTCCACCTCTGGGACACTCTGCTGCTTGGTGGCAGTTCGTTCCCACTCTGCATCGGTGTCGCCATTTTGCAGCAGCTGCGGGACCAACTTCTCTCGTACGGCTTCAATGAGTGTATATTGCTCTTCTCCGATATGCCTGGTGAGACCATTCATTCACAATGGTATCTTCTGTATTTTATTTACAAACAGATTATTTGATAGTTAACTAGCCAACTTACCTGGCACTGCCTGGGGAATAAAGGCAGTTGCCTGTGCTAACATTGTTTTGAAATTGTGACCCCGAGATTCCCACCACACTGGACGAATTTTGAAAGCAAATTTAAATCTCCACCCCAATAGGCCCGCAAGGTCACATACAAAATGTCAGCCCCATACATGCAAAAATGATGGAGATATGAGTCCACGGACAGGAAAACAGACAGACAGATGGATGGACGGACGGACACATAGACAGAGAGACAGACAGACAGACAGATGGACGGACAGACACACAGATGGACACATGGACAGACGGACGGACAGACGGACAGACAGACATATGGACACATGGACAGATAATTGTATTGTTATATAATATAGAAGGAAGAACATGTCATCTTTTTCTTTTGGTAAAATTGGATGAACAAAATGTTGACAAAACATTCTAATAGCGTGTTTCTTTTTAGCAGACCACGAAAAATTACATAAATGTAGACTCGGCATAATTGGTTAAAAAGAATTTGTTTGCACAGTAAGTCATAGAACATGAAAATTAAAATACGTCGTGGCATTGAAAATCTTAAATTTAATTAATTTTAAAATGGAATTAAAATACCAGCCAGATTTCATAATGAAAGAAAGAGGGGTGTGTGACTGCAATGTAAACTCCCCACCTCACCGCCCACTATCACACCCCCCTTTAGAAAGTAGGAAACTATTATGAAGCAACAAACTCGCCATCTGGTGAGAAAGGAGAGACTCACATTCGGTGTCATTATCAGTAAGTTGTTTGTGATTCTGTCTTCTTTGCTACAGGTATGAAACTGTATGTGTGTGTGTTTGTGTGTGTGTGTGTGCGCATGGGTACGCGTGGGTGCAGGTGTGTGTATGTTAACGTTCATATATCTTAATGTAAAAGGTAAGTTCTTATATAGAAAGTATCCAGTCCTTTGGACTGCTCAAAGCACTCAAACACCTTCTCGACTTGTCTGGGAAGCATTCAGCCATTAATGTGCAAAAACTGCGCTGTCTGCTTGTCATCACTGAACTATTGACCACTAGATGGCACTAGTGCTATAATGAATGGATACATGTAACGTGTTGTCTATCAAACGTTTGAGATTTTGCTAATTTAAAATTGCAATTTTACACATATAAATTTATTAGGTGTATTTTGTTTTTGAATTGACATCTAAGAAACAAAATATTGTAGGTTTTAATAAGAGCTAAGATACAACCTACAGGTATAAACCTTGTGGATCTATGGTTGATGGGTAGAAGACTTGCACACATTCCAACAATCAACTCCAAGACATTGATTTCTGTTGTATCTGTGTAACATATAACATCCACCAGTTTGTATAACCAATGAACCAGCCATCTGTCCCGACTGTGGCTTGCAGAAATAGCCATCGATCGATGTGTTTTGGATTCTGTCCGAATTTTCTGCGGAACCCCAAAAAGCACCACCTATCGGCAGCATGCAAAACAGATGACTAAGAAGATGACAAGTGAAAATGACATCAACAGCAAACTCTTCCCTCAGGAGTTAGGCACCTTCTCTGGGGTGGATCTGGTGAGGAAATAACTTACATTTATGAAAGAAGATAACTTTAAAAGAAAAAGTTGCAATTTGTTATAAAAAAACCTGGTTCCACACGCTAAACTTGCTCATTAGCTAAACAGTGATGGTGTTTAGAATAATGATGAAGTTAACAGGGACATGTTGTGTTGAAGTTAACAGGGACATGTTGTGTTGAAGTTAACAGGGACATGTTGTGTTGAAGTTAACAGGGACATGTTGTGTTGAAGTTAACAGGGACATGTTGTGTTGTAGTTAACAGGGACATGTTGTGTTGAAGTTAAAAGGGACATGTTGTGCTGAAGTTAACAGGGACATGTTGTGCTGAAGTTAACAGGGACATGTTGTGCTGAAGTTAACAGGGACATGTTGTGCTGAAGTTAACAGGGACATGTTGTGTTGAAGTTAACAGGGACATGTTGTGCTGAAATTAACAGGGATATGTTGTGCTGAAGTTAACAGGGACATGTTGTGTTGAAGTTAACAGGGACATGTTGTGTTGAAGTTAACAGGGACATGTTGTGTTGAAGTTAACAGGCACATACGATCTGGTCCATCCTCTGAATGCAGCTTTCTAGAAAAGTCCGTCAGGGAGGCGTTTGAAAGTGCTATTAGCAAGGAAAAATATTTTAAAGAAGTTGTTTATTCCTTCTGCCATTTTAATATTAAATGCTAGTTTTAAGTAAATTGTTTACAGTAGAACATGTATGAAATGTGGTATGAGTGTTTTATTTATTTATTATTATTAAAAAAATTGGTATACAAATTTATACAACTTTTTAGTGCTAATTATGATGTATTTTACAAATTTTATGCGTTGAACCAAAATAAATTTCCGTTTTTAATGCAATTTTTTTAACGGATAATATAGTTATTGAATCTTGAATGTTATGCTGAAGTTAATGGGGACATGTTGTTCTGATGTTAATGACTTGTTACAGTCGATGGATGCAGTCCCCCTGGATGTGCTCAAGGGAGAAATCTGTCCACGCATCTCCGCCGAAGATTTGCTTCAACTGAGCGGGTTGCTAGGGGCAACCAATGGTCAGAACGCGTGTAAACGCAACCACACGACAAAGCCACGCATACTCGTAGTCGATGTGCGTAGTCATGACGAGTATCCTTGGAGATGGTTGCCATGGTGATGTCATTATGATGCAGTCAGTAGTAGTTGTAACGAGTTAATATGTTTCAATATGTCTATCTTCTGTATTCCTGCATTGAATGAGAGGACAGATCTAGCAAGATACGTTTATAGTATATGTATGTTTAGATCAGACATGTGCCACTGATATGTATCCAACAACACACAGCTCTACCATAGTTGGACTTTGTTGCAGATACCCTAATAAGCTTCTTCTTACATTTTTGTCAAATCACCATGGCCAAACCAAACACACTCACTTCCCAAACCCCTGCAGTTCCCTCTAGTATATTGAAGTTTCCCCAAAAGCCTTGACAGCCATTGCTCCTTCCAGCTGTCTTTCAGGGATTAATCTGTGACTCCTCATAAAAAAGTTACACCGTTATTTTCTTTTAAATTTCCATTGATTAAGGGCTCTGACTGGTTTTAGGGATCATCTCAGAATGTCAATGTCCGCCACCACCCCTCCTCAGATGAAAGTTTGTAAACATTGATATGGTTTAATATTTGTATATTAACAGTGTAGGTCCAAAGCCTAAAATATCTATGTCCAACGCCAGACGAAACTGTCTGAACCCTCCTTACCCAAACAACTGTATGTGAACCCTCCTCACCCAAACTGTCTGTGAACCCTCGTCACCCAAACGAAAGTAATTTTGTTTGATATCGGACATTAATGATCCGAGATAATTCCCTTAGATGATCGTTAGTCGATTGTTCGCAACTTGAAAAAAACATACACACCATTCACATACAGCGAAAACTGCTAAAATATACATCATAGCAAACATCCAGTACAAATACTTAGGGAAACCATCGTCTGTGTCTGTGTGTGTAGCGCGCTCTAGAACCTGGGCATTTTGTTGGCAACCTTAACTGCCTGCCAGCTTCATGCGGGGAATGGTTCCCGGGAGCATCAACATCCCGTTTGAGGGAGCCTTCAGTCCTGAGGGAGAGCTGCTTCCCTCCGCCTCCATCCAAATCCTCAACAGTCACAGGCTGCAGGTGAAGGCCATTGTGGGCTGTCGCGAGGAGTGCACCATGGAGGTCAGTTCAGATTTGGATAATTGACAATAGTGGCCTGCCACAGGAAAATGGTTTTAAGTTGCAAAATTGTGAAATTGAGTTTCGTACCTTTTTGGATTCCACAGTTGGTGAGCTTTATAATGATGCCTCATTTGTTGAAATATCTTAAGTGGTTTTGGGGTAATTGCTAAAATTGGAGCAAACTTTAAAAGTGATATTTTGAGAAACGAAGTCATTTTTACTGATATTATGTGTTGTTTTTTAATCTACGAGTTCGTGAATGCATTTATTTGATTAATTCATATTGTTTGTCGATGAAAGTAAACTGGAAGTTGAAATATGAGATTATGAGGTGAGCATTTCTGCCAAAATTATAAAACCGATGAAACATGAACTAAACAGCTCGTGTCTAGTATAGACCTGTGACTTAACACCTGGCTCGTGTCTAGTATAGACCGGTGACTTAACACCTGGCTCGTGTCTAATATAAACTTGTGACTTAACACCTGGCTCGTGTCTAGTATATACCTGTGACTTAACACCTGGCTCATGTCTAGTACAGGCCTGTGACTTAACACCTGGCTCATGTCTAGTATAGACCTGTGACTTAACACCTGGCTCATGTCTAGTACAGGCCTGTGACTTAACACCTCGCTCATGTCTAGTATATACCTGTGACTTGACACCTGGCTCATGTCTAGTATAGACCTGTGACTTGACACCTGGCTCATGTCTAGTATAGACCTGTGACTTGACACTTGGCTCATGTCTAATATAGACCTGTGACTTGACACCTGGCTCATGTCTAGTATAGACCTGTGACTTAACACCTAGCTCATGTCTAGTATAGACCTGTGACTTGACAACTGGCTCATGTCTAGTACAGGCCTGTGACTTAACACCTCGCTCATGTCTAGTATAGACCTGTGACTTGACATCTGGCTCATGTCTAGTATAGACCTGTGACTTGACACCTGGCTGGTGTCTAGTATAGACTTGTGACTTGACACCTGGCTCGTGTCTAGTATAGGCCTGTGACTTGATACCTGGCACGTGTCTAGTATAAACCTGTGACTTAACACCTGGCTTGTGTCTAGTATAGACCGGTGACTTGACACCTGAGTCATGTCTAGTATAAGCCTGTGACTTGACACCTGCCACGTGTCTAGTATAAACCTGTGACTTGACACCTGGCTCGTGTCTAGTATAGACCTGTGACTTGACACCTGGCTCGTGTCTAGTATAGACCTGTGACTTAACACCTGGCTCGTGTCTAATATAGACCTGTGACTTAACACCTGGCTCATGTCTAGTATAGACCTGTGACTTAACACCTGGCTCATGTCTAGTATAGACATGTAACTTAACACCTGGCTCATGTCTAGTATAGACCTGTGACTTAACACCTGGCTCGTGTCTAGTATAGACCTGTAACTTAACACCTGGCTCATGTCTAGTATAGACCTGTGACTTAACACCTGGATCATGTCTAGGACAGACCTGTGACTTAACACCTGGCTTGTGTCTAGTACAGACCTGTGACTTAACACCTGGCTCGTGTCTAGTACTGACCTGTGACTTAACACCTGGCTCGTGTCTAGTATAAACCTGAGACTTAACACCTGACTCGTGTCTAATATAGATCTGTGACTTGACACCTGGCTCGTGTCTAGTATAGACCTGTGACTTAACACCTGGCTCATGCCTAATATAGACCTGTGACTTCACATCTGGCTCGTGTCTAGTATAGACCTGTGACTTAACACCTGGCTTGTGTCTAGTATAGACCTGTGACTTGACACCTGGCTCGTGTCTAGTATAGACCTGTGACTTAATACCTGGCTCGTGTCTAGTACAGGCCTGTGACTTAACACCTGGCTCGTGTCTAGTACAGACCTGTGACTTAACACCTGGCTCGTGTCTAGTACAGACCTGTGACTTAACACCTGGCTCGTGTCTAGTACAGACCTGTGACTTAACACCTGGCTCATGTCTAGTATAGACCTGTGACTTAACACCTGGCTCGTGTCTAGTATAGACCTGTGACTTGACACCTGGCTCATGTCTAGTATAGGCCTGTGACTTGACACCTGGCACGTATCTAGTATAAACCTGTGACTTGACACCTGGCTCGTGTCTAGTATAGACCTGTGACTTGACACCTGGCTCGTGTCTAGTATAGACCCGTGACTTAACACCTTGCTCATGTCTAGTATAGACCTGTGAATTAGCACCTGGCTCATGTCTAGTATAGACCTGTGAATTAGCACCTGGCTCATGTCTAGTATAGACCTGTGAATTAACACCTGGCTCATGTCTAGTATATACCTGTGAATTAACACCTGGCTCATGTCTAGTATAGACCTGTGAATTAACTCCTGCCTCACTGTGACGGGCCACAATTGTGAATATAAATCAATACATGTTATTTGATCAACTGTAAACAGGATTACACTGCACAAATGTAACAGCTGCCAACCATAGACATGTATCACACTTAAGTTCAGCCTCTTTATAACACAGTATTGTTTATATATTTATACTACACTTTTAAAGTGATATTTGGAGATGTATTTTTTAATAATTGTCATGTGATTCATAATATTTAAAATTAAAAAGGTAAGTTCTTATATAGCGCAGTATCCAGTCCTCAAGACTGCTCAAAGTGCTTTACACTTTACTCCCTGGCAGACCTGTTCTTATATAGTGCAGTATCCAGTCCTCAGGACTGCTCACAGCACTTTACACTTTACTCCCTGGCAGACCAGTTCTTATATAGTGCAGTATCCTGTCCTCAGGACTGCTCACAGCACTTTACACTTTACTCCCTGACAGACCTGTTCTTATATAGCGCAGTATCCAGTCCTCAGGACTGCTCACAGCACTTTACACTTTACTCCCTGGCAGACCTGTTCTTATATAGCGCAGTATCCAGTCCTCAGGACTGCTCACAGCACTTTACACTTTACTCCCTGGCAGACCTGTTCTTATATAGCGCAGTATCCTGTCCTCAGGACTGCTCAAAGTGCTTTACACTTTACTCCCTGACAGACCTGTTCTTATATAGTGCAGTATCCAGTCCTCAGGACTGCTCACAGCACTTTACACTTTACTCCCTGGCAGACCTGTTCTGATATAGCGCAGTATCCTGTCCTCAGGACTGCTCAAAGTGCTTTACACTTTACTCCCTGACAGACCTGTTCTTATATAGCGCAGTATCCAGTCCTCAGGACTGCTCACAGCACTTTACACTTTACTCCCTGGCAGACCTGTTCTTATATAGCGCAGTATCCTGTCCTCAGGACTGCTCAAAGTGCTTTACACTTTACTCCCTGACAGACCTGTTCTTATATAGTGCAGTATCCAGTCCTCAGGACTGCTCACAGCACTTTACACTTTACTCCCTGGCAGACCTGTTCTGATATAGCGCAGTATCCTGTCCTCAGGACTGCTCAAAGTGCTTTACACTTTACTCCCTGACAGACCTGTTCTTATATAGCGCAGTATCCAGTCCTCAGGACTGCTCACAGCACTTTACACTTTACTCCCTGGCAGACCTGTTCTTATATAGCACAGTATCCAGTCCTCAGGACTGCTCACAGCACTTTACACTTTACTCCCTGACAGACCTGTTCTTATATAGCGCAGTATCCAGTCCTCAGACTGCTCACAGCACTTTACACTTTACTCCCTGGCAGACCTGTTCTTATATAGCGCAGTATCCTGTCCTCAGGACTGCTCATAGCACTTTACACTTTCCTCCCTGGCAGACCTGTTCTTATATAGTGCAGTATCCAGTCCTCAGGACTGCTCACAGCACTTTACACTTTACTCCCTGGCAGGCCTGTTCTTATATAGTGCAGTATCCAGTCCTCAGGACTGCTCAAAGCACTTTACACTTTACTCCCTGGCAGACCTGTTCTTATATAGCGCAGTATCCAGTCCTCAGGACTGCTCACAGCACTTTACACTTTACTCCCTGGCAGACCTGTTCTTATATAGTGCAGTATCCTGTCCTCAGGACTGCTCATAGCACTTTACACTTTCCTCCCTGGCAGACGTGTTCAGTTGAACACCATCTCGACTTTTCTGAGAATCATTTATTTAGTCGTCGGAAATAAACTACTGATTGATCGATTGGTTATTTTTACCCTTAAGTGATGATGATGATGTCTGATTTCAGTTTGCCAAAGCTTTGGTGCAACTCGGCTACCAGAAAGTCTGTGTTCTGCACAAAGGCATCGATGCACTGAGACCCACAGGCATCTTGACAGTGCCCCCTGCCAATCTGTGATGTCACAAAGTACTAAGACCAACAGACATATTGACGCTGCCAGCCAATGACAATATCAACAATCAGAGATTATTGGACAGTCATTTACAACATTGTCACTTAGTTCCCGAGACTGTGAACCTGATAGTATGTTAGTCTTATAACTTTTTATAGATTATTTAATATAATTTTGCAGATGATTTTCTAGAGAATAATCTGTAGTATAGAAATTGTAGTATTCTGTAGTTTTCTACAGCATATTATGTTATGTTCTGTAAATATTTATTGAAATCTATAAAATGCTATACAAAAATTAATACATTTCTGAAGATTTGTTGCTAAGGGCACTCAGTGATTTATTGTAAAATATTCCAGCAGAGACAGTAATTTGGTTTAAACATCATCAAGAAATGTCATTAAATGTCTTGAAAATGTAGGGTCATAGTAATATTCTGAAAGTTTTATTAACATTAAAACACGTTAATGATATTTGAGGAAACAGTTTTATAATGTTTAAGAACATTAATGGGTTTGCTGTGACAACTTACAATTAAGTGTTGAATGTTTAAATTGAATGATGTTTTAAAATCAATGCTGTAAAAAATGTTGTTATAGCTATCTAAAACAGCTTCATAGTACTTTTAGCATTTTGGAAAATGTCTTATTTACATACACATGTAAATCTAAACAATATTATTTATTGAAAACTGTTTTGGTATGATATTTATGTGACCATTCTAAAATGTTACAAAAATGTCATGTGTTATTTGGGTAATAATGAATTCTCCACCATATGGTATTAGTGAACTATTCTAATAATTTACAAATCCCTGGCACCCGAGGATGCCGTGACAGGTCAACATGTATTTTGACTTCATGCAGTTTGTTTATTATTCAGTGCGTTTATATTGAATTTTCATTGGGGGAAAATATCCCCAAAAGGGAATTTTTACCCTCGCGTGCACGGAGACACCACACAGGCACGCACGCAGGCACACACATATACACACGCACACACACACACACATACACACCCTTACCGAGGCTGACTAATAAAGAAACACGTGTCTCTCGTCACCTGTCGGTGGCTTGTGATGGCGGGAACCCAAGCAACTCGCTATGACGTGAGGAAACGCGCGTAGTTTCGCCATTTTTGACGTCATCACTTAAAGATGGCGCCATTGGTCGAAGAGACGGGTGTGAAGTTGGCGTTCTGCAATGTACTCAATCAGTCGTCCCTTCCACAAGTGTTGCAACGTCAGTACTGCTTTCTTACCTGACTTCCTGAGTCCTGAGCGTTGAAGCAAGAGAATCCAAACACGAAGTAATAAGGCACATTAGTAGTTCGCCATTTCTGAAGTCAACACTTAAAGATGGCACTATTAGTCGAAGAGACAGGTGAGACGTTGGCGTTCTTACCTTAAGTTCTTATCTTAAGAAAGGTCAATAATTGCCCAAATTGAGCACTGGGACCGTCCCTTCCTCGATTGTAATGTTGCAACGTCAGTGTTGCTGTCTTATCTGATTTCCTGAGTCCTGTGCGTTGAAGCAAGATAATCCAAATACGAAAAAATAAAGCACATTTCCATGGCAACCATCCAACTTCCGCGCCACCGTAATCATCGCGTACAATGAGAGAAACATGTTTTTTTCTATAACTGTCCGAAAAGGGGATAAGTCGGCTTTAATAGTTAACTCTTAAATAAAATTGTGCCATGACATGATCAAAGGTATACGTATTTCGTTTAAAACATACAAACCAGGCTCGTAGCGTGTTCGATTTGGGCAGATACGTTTTTGATAAGTGATTGCACATATTCTACAAACATCCACCATATTTGAACCAGTTTCAGCTGTTGTAGGACATTTCTTCAGAAGACCGTTGCGGGTGGGAGTAGTCTTGAAGATTATTGGCAGTGTCGAGTAGGGTAGTGTTGGATTTTTTTCTCGGTATTGACGGGGTTGTTGTTGAAGATTGTTCGCGATTAAAATGTTTGTTGCAGTCTTTAATCATTATGAAGTACGTAGGTGCATATTAAAAATAAAGCACACTTCGTTCACAGACATTTGTCTACGCGCGCGCACAAACACGCACACGATCACGGATGCACACATACGCAGTTTTACACGCATGCACAACACACGCACACACGCACACACGCACACACGCACACACGCACACACGCACATTCCCATATCGAAGCTGTATAACAGAGAAACACTCGTCTTCTGTCATCTGTCGGTTGTTGTGAAGGCAGGAACCAAGGCAACTCACTGTGACGTGAGGAAACGCGCGTAGTTTCGACATTTCTGATGGCGCCATTGGTCGAAGAGACAGGTAATATGTTGGTGTTCTGCAATGCATTAATTCAGTCGTCCCTTCCACAAGTGCAACGTCAGTATTGCTGTCTTATATGACTTCCTGAGCGTTGAAGCAAAATAATCCAAATACGAAATAATAAGGCACATTTTTTATGGCAACCATCCAACTACCGCCCCACCGTAATCATCGCGTGCAATGAGAGAAACGTCATATCTTTATCACACGTCACGTCATCACAACCATCACCGCAGATCAGATGTAGGCGTTCTTTACTGTACTCTTTCGGTCGTCCCTTCCATAATTGTAATGTAGCAACGTCAGTGCCACTGTCTTATCTGACTTCCTGTGCGTTTAAACAAGAGACTCCAAATACAAAATAATAAGGCACATTTTATTACATATACTCGGTAGAGTGAAATTGGAGTCTTTTGAGTGTCGGTATTTTAGCGAGCCTCAAGATTGGTATTTTGGCGAACTTCACGGGGGTGCAGTTGGAGTGCGCCCCCCCCCCCCCCCCCCTCCGACTACCGTGTCTGGATCCGACCCTGCTGACTACATGTTGACAACTTCCGTTGACCTCGCGGACAGCCCCTCGTTATCTAGACGACATATGCAACAGTGCACCTGCTTTCTGATTGCAACATCGATCAAAACAGATTGCACTTGGCGCTGGTCTTGTTTCAATTTACCTGTGTATGTGGCAGTCAATTAATGCTTTCTTTGCGGAGGTATTCCGAATTTGATTTAATTGAGTGGTTTTCTGTCATGTGGCAGGACCGTGATTCCATTGCCGTTGCACTTCTGTGTTACTCGTGTACATTGGTATATCCATCTCAACATGAGCTAAATCTTTAAATAATTAGACGATGAGCCCCAGTACATGACAAGGTGTTGAACAGGAAACTATATCGACAGGAAGATTTAACCCTTAATATTTTTGACGAGCCGGAGGCTTTGCTTTTGTTGCCCGCTGGTGCCAGGGAGGAAGCAAACGCCATATACACCGGACAGTTCGGTAGTTTCACCACTAACTCTCCCAGCAGCAAATTCAAAGGAAAATGCTGGAAATGTGACGGTATTGGACACGTGGGAAAAGACTGTATGAGGTCGATAAAATCACACATGTGAGAAATGTGTGAAAATCGGACATTTCCCAGTTTGTTGTCACACAAAGCGCCAACAAGGCAGCGCTACCAATGCTGGTAGGCCCCAGAGTGTTCGTGGAAGCAGGTGGACAGGACGTGGACATGGATGTGGGGAAACAAAACGTCAGAGCCATTGAGGAAGGAGACAATAAAGTAGAGAAAAGGGATACGTTCTATGTGTTCTCCGTGAGTCACACAAGTTAACTCTTAATTGAAATGGTGCCATTACATGCCTCAATTAAAGTACTTAATTAATTTAAAATGTACAAACCAGGCCCGTAAGATGTTCGATTTGGGTGGCTACGTTTTGGATATGTGATGACACATTTCCTACAAATATCCATCATATCTGAGCCTGTCTCCGCTGTTGTAGGACATTACTTCAGCAGACAGGGGGGGGGGGGGGGGGGGAGGGAGTAGTTTTGAATATTATTTGCAATGTCGATGGGGTAGTGTTGGATATTTTTTTCGGTATTGGCGGGGTTGTTGTTGAAGGACGTACATATTTAAAATAAAGAACACCTAGTTCCCAGACGTTTGTGTACAATACGCGCGCACACGGACAAGCACGCACACACCCACACACACATTCCCAAACCGAAGCAGTATTTTAAAGAAACATGCATCTCTCGTCACCTGTCAGTGGTTTGCTATGGCGGGACCAAGACAATGCACCGTGACGTAACGAAACGCTCGTAGTTTCGGCGTTTAAATCAGGTCACGAGTTCTGTGATGCCCCTATGTAGGGGCATCAGCATCACTTCCATCTGAGCGCACGCATGCTCTGGTCATAGGCGGATCCAAACTGGCATGGGGAGCACGTGCCCTCTAAACCTTGAATTTCCTTTAGAATGTGCTTGCGCTAGCGTAACGTGGTCGCAGAACTTCAAGTGTTGGTATTTTTGGAGAACCTCAGTTGTTGGTATTTTGGTTAAAGCCGGGGCGTACAGACAGTTAGTGAAGAAGTTAAAGAAGACAAGAGTAGAACAGATTATCCTCTCAGGAATGTTGCCAGTAATGGGAGGAAGGGGGCCGACATATAGAAACTGCAAGAGGATGGCGATCAACGCACTAGTTGAGCAGATGTGTAAAGAAGAGGGGGTGGAATTCGTAGATTTATGGGGATACTTTGTTGGGAGGGAAGATATGTACATGAGAGATGGCCTACATCTAAGTGGAAAGGGGGCAGCAGTTTTCTCAGAGAACTTGCTGCAATCTGTTGACAGTGGGACAGGCTGCATCTATTTAAACTAGATTCGCAGGGGGGATTCACAGAGAAGCCTGAAACTGGAGGCATAGATAAAGACAGCAGAAATAAATCGGCAAAGAACAGCCTGGAAAACTGTTCTGAATCAGGATATAAATGCATTTGTTTAAATGCAAGGAGCATAGTAAACAAAAGAAGTGAACTAAACATTATGGTAGAAGATATTGACCCTCACATAATAGGTATAACCGAATCGTGGGCCACCACTGATATATCAGATGCCGAATTGGGACTAACAGGATATGTAATGTTTAGGAAAGATAGAATAGGAAGAAAGGGAGGTGGAGTTATTTTATATATTAAAGAATCTATCCAGGCTTATGAAATAAAATTAGAAAGAGAAGCAGATTGCGAAGACGCTGTTTGGTGTAACATAGTTACAGGAAACTCAACGTTAACAGTTGGGTTAGTTTATCGAAGTCCAAACATAAGCATAGAAGAGAAAGAAAAAATACAAAACGCTATAAGGGAAGTAAGCAAACGGAACTGTATTATTATGGGGGACTTTAACCATGGGCATATACAATGGAAATTTCTACAGAGTATGGGCAGTGAGGACCACAAGTTTTTAGTTTTAGTACAAGATAGTTTTCTTTCTCAACATGTGCTAGAACCAACCAGGGGAGAGAATGTGTTAGACTTAGTTTTGTCCTCGCAGAAAGAATTAGTTGACAATGTCAAGATATGTGAGCCACTGGGGAGTAGTGATCACAACCAGATACATTTTACCATCAAAGTAAAATCAGAAAGGAATAGTAAAAAGCAGTATAGGAGAAATTTCCACAAAGGAAGGTATAAGGACATGAGGAAATATTTAGCAAAGATAGACTGGAATAACACGCTGAAGAATAAGACAGCAACCGAATGCTGGAATATCTTAAATAGTGAAATTAAGTGCATAGTCGATACATTTGTACCTTTCAAAAAACAAGGGAAACGGTCTAAAAAGAAACACTTATCGAAAGAAGCCATTAGAAAAATTAAGTATAAACAAATGATGTGGAAGTCATATAGATGTACTGGAAATGATGAAGACTACAACATTTATAAAGAAGCACTTAATCAAGCTACAGCTGAAATTAGAAATTCAAAGAGAAGCTATGAAAAAAAATTAGCTAGTAATATAAAACATGACAGTAAGAGTTTTTATGCGTATATTCGAAGCAAACAGAAAGTTCAGGATAAGGTCGGTCCTCTAGAAGATAGTGCTGGAAATACAATATCAGAGGGATTCTTAATGGCAGAAGACCTGAATGAGTATTTTAGTTCAGTGTTTACCAAGGAAGATATTAGTTCACTGCCAGTACCAGAGGCTAAGTTCAAGGGGGCAGATTCAGACTATTTAGGACAGTTAGTTGTAACCTCGGAAATGGTAGCTAAGAAAATAAGGGCTATGAAGGATAATAAATCACCTGGAGTGGACGGGATTCCGCCCAAACTACTATTGGAAATTGTAGAACAAATTAGCACACCGCTTGCAACAGTTTTCAATTTGTCATTAGAAGAGGGAGTGGTTCCTTTAGAATGGAAAGAGGCAAACATTATACCGTTATTTAAAAAAGGTTCGAGAAACAAGTCAGAGAACTATAGACCAGTGAGTTTAACATCAGTGATTTGCAAATTATTAGAAAGACTAATTAAAGATCACATGGTGGATTTTCTTGTTAAACATAACTTGATAAACCCATCTCAACATGGGTTTTTAAAAGCGAGGTCATGCTTAACAAATATGTTATGTTTTTGGAAGACATCACTAGGTGGGTAGATGAGGGATCACCGGTAGATATCATCTATTTAGATTTTCAAAAAGCTTTCGACAAAGTACCACATCAAAGATTACTCCTTAAGCTAAAGGCCCATGGCATAGGAAATGGTATAATAAACTGGATAGAAAAATGGTTGAATGACAGAAGACAACGTGTAGTAGTTGATGGGGAGGCTTCAAACTGGAAATCGGTATTGAGTGGGGTACCACAGGGATCAGTACTAGGACCTATATTATTCTTAATATATATCAACGATTTGGACGATGATATAACAAGCAAGGTGTTAAAATTTGCGGATGATACAAAAGTGTTTAGAAGGATTAAAAGTGATGGAGACAGACAGCATTTACAAGATGATCTTGATAGGTTGATCAAATGGTCTGAAAAGTGGCAAATGCTGTTCAATTTTGGGAAATGTAAATGCCTCCACACAGGTCATGGGAATGAAGAGGTAAAATATAAAATAGGGGGTACTGTTCTAAGTACTACTGTAAAAGAAAAGGACTTAGGGTTAACCATTAGTGCTGATATGAATGTTTCAGAGCAGTGCGGAATTGCAGCTTCAAAGGGAAATCAAATCCTTGGATTAATTAGGCGAAACATAACGTATAAGGAAAAAGAGCTAATAATACCGCTGTACAAAACAATAGTTAGGCCTCATTTAGAATATTGTATACAAGCATGGAGGCCATATCGCAAGAAGGACATAGATATGCTAGAAAGAGTACAGAGGAGAGCGACTAAAATGATACCAAATCTGAGGGATCTTAGTTACGAAATACGCCTAAAAGAATGTGGTTTAACAACACTAGAGACCAGGAGATTGAGAGGAGATCACATAGAAGTGTTTAAAATATTGAATGGTTATGAAAATATTGATAGAAACATTTTTTTCTCAGTTAAGAAAGATAGAAGGACCAGAGGACATGAAGCTACATTAGTAAAGGAGCAGTGTAGATTAGATATAAGAAAGTTCTCATTCTCACAAAGGACTGTAAATGAATGGAACAGATTATCTCCTGATTGTGTTGGTGCTGGTAGCGTGAATATGTTTAAAAATTAAATCGACACACACCTTAAAAAGGCGGGATACATGTAGATAAAAAGTATTGGACTCTCGATAAGCCAAAAGGCTTCCTTGTCCAACTGCCATCCAGAGTAATTTTCTGGTTGGCAATCTTGTTAAATCTTGTTAAATTGGAGGTTTTCGGAAAACCTCAATTGTTGGTATTTTGGCGAGTCTCAGTAGAGTGAAATTGGAGGCTTTTGGAGTGAGAGTGTCGGTATTTTAGCGAGCATCAAGGTCGGTATTCTGGCGAACCTCACGGGGGTACAATTGGGGTGCCCCCCAGACTACCATGTCTGGATCCAACCATGCAGGCTACATGTTGACAACTTCCGTTGACCTCGCGGACAGCCCCTCGTTATCTAGACGACATATGCAACAGTGCACCTGCTTTCTGATTGCAACATCGATCAAAACAGATTGCACTTGGCGCTGGTCTTGTTTCAATTTACCTGTGTATGTGGCAGTCAATTAATGCTTTCTTTGCGGAGGTATTCCAAATTTGATTAAACTGAGTGGTTTTCTGTCATGTGGCAGGACCGTGATTTCATTGCCGTTGCACTTCTGTGTTATTCGTGTACATTGGTATATCCATCTCAACATGAGTGTGTGTGTGTATGTATAAATAAATATATATAAACTCTATCGACAGGAAGATTTAACCCTTGTCAAACTTCAGGAAGTCGTGAATATTTTTTGACGAGCCGGAGGCTTTGCTTTTGTTGCCCGCTGGTGCCAGGGAGGAAGCAAACGCCATACACACCGGACAGTTCGGTAGTTTCACCACTAACTCTCCCAGCAGCAAATTCAAAGGAAAATGCTGGAAATGTAACAGTATTGGACACGTGGGAAGAGACTGTATGAGGTCGATAAAATCATACATGTGATAAGTGTGGGGAAATCGGACATTTCCCAGTTTGTTGTCACACAAAGCGCCAACAAGGCAGCGCTACCAATGCTGGTAGGCCCCAGTGTGGTCGTGTATTCCGCAAGATGCCAAACTTGAAGTTGAACAGCTGTAGTAGTCAAGTTTACGCGTACGCCTCTCAGAGCCCTTTGAAAGTGCGCATCTCAGTTCAAGGAGCTGGAGAAGTCGATGCCGCACGACTGTTGGTGGTCAGAGGCGACCATGCCGCTCTATTGGGAAAGGAGACAGCCGAGGAGCTCGGAGTGCTCAGAGTTGGCCTGACAATAAACGCTTGCTCAGCCCACAGACTTAACCAAGGAGAAGCAGAGAGACATGTATCCACAAGTGTTCAGTGGTTTCGGCAAACTGAAGAATTATCATCTCAAGCTGAACATAGATGAGGGTTTTACACCAGTGGTCCAGCCAATCAGAAGAATACCGTTCAGCAGAAGAGCGAAAGTTGCAGAGCCATAATAAGGGAGCGCCAGCCTATCCCCACAGTAGAGGAGACGGTGCAAGAGATGGCGGAAATAAAAGTGTTTACAAAGCTCGACTTGAATATGACGTTCCACCAGGTGGAGCTACACCCAGACACTCGGGATATCACCACATTCGCAGCACCGAATGGTCTCTACAGGTACAAGCGCCTTGTATTCGGAGTTAACATGGCCTCTGAGAAATTCAACCATATCATCAGACAGGTGGTGCAGGTTTGTCATGGAACGTTCAACACCCACGACTATGGGATTGTTGGGGGCGTCGATGATGTCCAGCACGATCAGCGACTGCTGGGAGTTGTGAAGAAGTTTGCAGAAAACGGTCTGACGTTCAACTTCGAAAAACTGAACTTCACAGTGAGGAAGGTCAACTTCATGGGTCATACCATGTCCGACAAAGGTCTGCAGGTGACAGATGACAAGATCAAGGCAATGGCAGCAGCGGCAAAGCCAAAAAACGCAGCTGAAGTAAGAAGCTTTCTCTGTTCAGCACTGTCCGCTGTGGGAGTTGACAGATGACAAGGTGAAGTGTAAATGGACCAAAGAAGAAAAAGGCGTTCGGCGAGGTTAAGAGACGACTCACGGAAGCACCGACCATGACCTACTACAGGTTAGATGCATACATGCCCGTCGTGACTGACGTTTTGTCTGTTGATCTGGGAGCTGTTCTTCAACAAAGACAAGAAGATGGGCAATTCAAGCCAGTGTACTACGCCAGCAGGAAGCTTCGGGACCCAGAAACCAGGTATTCCCCGTTTGAGAGAGAAGCCTTAGCCGTGAAGTGGGCATATAAGAGGTTCCATCTGTATCTCTACGGCAGAGAGTTTGAAGTACACACAGATCACATGCCCCTGATACAAGTGTACGGAGGACAGGCTAAGCCACCTAACGCGAAACTGGGACGATGGGTGTTAAGCTTACAGCAATACAGTGTCAAGATCAAGTATATCCGAGGATGGCAAAATTCAGCAGATGGGCTGAATAGACTGACAATAGAAGGAAGCGAGACAGAGTATGGCGTCAGTGTCAAAGATTACGTTTACTCGGTTGTGATGGACTCTGTTCCCGCAGCTATGACGGCCAAGCAGATCGAACACGAGTCGGCCGAAGATCCTTTGTTATCAGATGTACGACGTGGAATCCAAGAAGACAACTGGACTGACTTTGGGCATACAGTGTTCAAGGTTATGCGTGATGAGTTGTGGGTCAAGAGACAGATTGTGATGAGAGGAAGTCGCATCGTACTCCCAAGGAAGTTGCAAAGACGAGCCTTGGCCCTGGCTCACGAGGGACACCAAGGCATTGTGCGCACCAAGGCCAGGTTGAGGGAGAATGTGTGGTGGCCGAGAATGTACAGGGACGTTGAAGCTCTTGTCAAGGGCTGTTATACATGCCAATTGGTGGGTGTGGGACCACGTCCCGAGCCAATAAGGTCGATACCACTGCCACAGGGACTATGGGATGACATCGCAATTGATCTCTGTGGACCACTGCCAAACGGAGAAAGTCTTCTGGTGGTCTTAGACTATTTCTCCAGGTGACCAGAAGTAGTGTGGATGCGCAATATGAATGCTTAAAACATTGTGAAGTGCTTGGAGACCATGTTCGCCACACATGGTCTGTTATTCAACTTGAGGAGTGACAACGGACCACAGTTTGTTGCTTCAGAATTAAGTTTGATGTATCGAGTTTCTAGAGATACAACACTCGAAAGGCGTCCCGTACTGGCCACAACGGGGAAGTGGAACGTCTTAACTCGACTCTGATAAAGGCCATTAAGATCGCAGAGGTGGAGAAGAAGGACTGGAAGAAGGAACTGCAGAACTTCCTGTTCCAGTATCGGACCACCCCACACACAGTCACAGGTGTGAGTCCAGCGGAGATGCTGATGGGACGTTATCTGCGAAACAAGTTGATGAAAATGCTGACGAGAGCAGAACCCATGGATGAGTTGCAGTGGCAGATGCAAATTCGAGAGAGAGATGCGAGGAGGAAAAGACACGAGAAAGAGTTTGCTGACAAGACGAGAGGTGCTAAAGTCAGCGACATCGAGGTTGGCGACGTGATACTCAAGCAAACCAAGAACAACAAGCTAACCACACCGTTTGAGCAGAGCCGTATGAAGTCGTCGACATTGCACATATGAAGAAGCTGAATAACAGCCCGGAGATTGAAGGGGAACGCGCAGTGGCGCCTGTTGTCGTCGACTCGGATGTCGGAGATGAGGAAGATGTGGTGACGGATGAAGCGAAGCCAGACGCATGTCGTGCCGTTGGCCCAGTTCGTATCAGGGTAGAAACAGCAAGGATGATAGACTATGTGAAGAAATAGACTATTGGTGTGTTGTGTTAGCACCTGCCAGATCAATGGGTATAATAAACCCCACTGCTTAGGAGAGTGCAAAAGCATTCAGGGAAATATCACACAAAATAATCGTTAAACAGTTTGAGAAACAATGTGCGAATAATGACTCTTTGAAGTAAAACAAAAGGGAGAGGTAGTGCATTCCCGTTTCCGGCTACCCGGTTTAACGTGCTGATTTGTCCGTCTATTTAGAGCCGGGTTATTGTTGTAGTGTGCTGGCGAATACATGTGCTAAGTGTTGTCGTTTGTCGTATTCTAACCCCACGCAACACCACAGATTGTGTCTTTATCATCAGCAATGCCATCATAAGTACACTTCTGTACTTCTGTACTTCTCTCACACATAAAGCACACCGTGGTCTTGATTTTGTTTGCAATCTCAAATTCAAATGCTAAAGACCTGGTGGTTGTCACCGTAAGATGGAATCGAGTAGTACTTTTCGATCAAATTGAAATATTAAACGAACTAGGTCTAACTCAGTTTCTTTCGAAAACACTGACACTGAATTCAAAGCTGTGGTTCCCGTTTCTTTTCTGTTTGCGCCATTTCGTTTTAAATGCTGCAGTAACGTTGACCGTGGCACACGATGGGTGTTTGTAACCTCTCTTACAGTAGTTACATCTTGGATGGCTGACAACATATCTTCTTCCAACCATGGACCTCTCTCTAGTATTCTAGTTGTAACAGTGCATTGTCCATACCACACATTGATAAAATAAGACATCCAGCTATCTCTTCAAAAAATTAACTTGAATGGGAAATTATGATAATTAACTGTTAAATGTTGTGGACTTCCTCGCGCGCCAGGGGTTACAGCAATCTTGTGGGGCGCAGTGGTGCAGTGGCTAGAGCTTCGGACTCTCATTCCAGATAACTTTGTGTCGCTCCTGTTCACACAGCTGTGTGAATGAGTACCTGGCTATAGACAGTGGTGGATATTTGTGTATGAATAGTCTTCGCACATTAATTGCGGTGTGGCTGAATGCTTCCCAGAAAAGTCGAGATGGTGTTCGATTGAACAGGTATGCCAGGGAGTAAAGTTATAAAGAGCTTTGAACAATCCTAAAGACTATATAATAACCAACCTTTTACCATTACGGGTTACCATTCGTCTTCCATGTGAGCTTTATTCCAACACTATCGAGTCACACCTATCCGCGGGTGGTTTTAGGTTGGAGATTTTCTTCTAGATCATTTGCCTACCGTAGCTAACGATCTGCCGAGTACTATTTACTCATAGTTGGGGGCTGGAATGTTGGGACGTGTCCACACAGCGGTGGGCCCTGCACATCCACCTCTGGGGCTCCAACTTACTCCAACATCCACCCTAGCACGTTTGCACGGGGCAAGGTGCCCAATAGCTGCCGTGTACCACGGGGAGTTTTTGCTAGATTATTGTTGATGGGGAGGCTTCAAATTGGAAATCAGTTTTGAGTGGGGTACCACAGGGATCAGTACTGGGACCAATATTATTCTTAATATATATAAACGATTTGGATGATGATATAACAAGCAAGGTGTTGAAATTTGTGGATGATACAACATTTTTAGAAGGATTAAACGTGATGAAGATAGAGAGCATGTACAAGATGATCTTGACAGATTGAGAAAATGGTCTGAAAAATGGCAAATGTTGTTCAAATTTGGGAAATGTAAATGCCTCCACACAGGACATGGGAACGGAGATGTAGTGAGGGACGTTAAAGTAATAAATTTTCGCATCTGGACAAAAACATGAAATTAGGCACAGATGACATTGATACCATACTATTTCAGAATTTTGAAGGAAGCAACCTGAGATTTTGGTGCTTCTGCCATTTTGTGCAAAATCGAAAATTGCTAGATCTCTGGAACCTGTGCTCCGATTTGAATGATCTTAGTGTAGTTTCTAGGGTTTTGGGGAGTGTTGAAGTGATTGATGAAGTTTTTGAATCGATTTAGTGTCAAGGTCAGATGCTATGGGTCAATGTGAAGGTCAAATTTCCGTTAAAGCAGTACTTTCTTAATATGTTCTCTTATTTATCTCTGGTATCCTCCAGTACGATTATTATTATCTTGATTTCTTTCATGGGGTCGTCATGTATCCTTAGTCAATCGATGAGATCGTTCCATCTATATTGGGGTCAATGTCCCATGTTCGGAATCAAGGTCAGTATGGTATCATAACTTTGCTGTTTATCAAAGCTACATGTATGTGGCATTGGGTCTTTCACGGAATATGATATAGGCAGTGGATGTCACAGCATGTTGTTTTGTTGTTGTGGAAAATATAAAGTTTAAATATAAATATATTGTAGTGAAAAACAAAGTTTATTTCAAACCAGTGAAAGGAATACCCTTAAGACCATGACATAGGACTTAGGCACCACCAGTTACACATATACGTACTATTTATAGGCAATCAACTTGCAGGATCGCATCAAAATCGTTCTCGCCAGCAAGACGTTTTGTATACATGAGATCTCTTATTATTTACAGTCCATTGTTGTTGATGCATCCACCGTCACAATGACAAAGAATAGTGCATTTTATACCTGCCCAGGCACATTTGCAGTTTCCTGTGCAGGCTTTTCCACACCCACAGTGGTGAAGGAGGGCACACGCTTTGCTTGCGTCGGCTTGGACTGTCCACAGAATGGTAACCAAGGCTGCCAAATTTGCCACCAGCAATGATGACAATATCGCTGTCGACTGTGCGGATGAAAGCCTTTGAGTGACCTTGTTGTGCGGCGTGAGAGAGATGCAGAAATATCCTGCTATCGGTCTCCTGGTAATTGCATGGCATGATCGTGTCCAAGTCAGCTGCCGATTGGCTGTGAGGGGTATTCACCAGGACGAGATCGTCATACGTGGAGCAAACCATAACATTGGTGAGCTAAGACGATGCCTCGATAACAGCTTTTGAATGGAACCTAAGCAGCTGGACCTTGTTTTTTTATTTTGTCAGGAACTTGTTCCAATCACGAGGGACAGGTGTAGAGCCTTCGACGATGGCTGTCACGCCAGGGGTACCTCGTTTAGCTAGACCCGGGACTTTGAGGTTTTCATCAGGGTAGGTGTCCCATAAGATGTCGAGTCGCGATGTTGAACTTGAGAGAGAGCTGGTAATGAAGGGCGTGAAATAACGCACAACATATTGCTCGAAGTTTGCGGCGTTGGCCGGGCGGACAATGTGAACGACAGCTGGGGCATTCAACACCTCCACCATAACATCATCTGGAGGTGTGAGTTTTGGGATAGTCAGACAGTGCAGAATATAAGATTTTGTGCCGGACTCGAGCCAGTTTTCGAACTTGAAGACATTTTCCAAGTCGAAATCTGGCCGGGACTGTAGCGACAGGAAAAGATGAGACACCAGTGAGACACGTTTTTTCAGTGCACTGACTTTGTTCCTGGTTTTTGTTTCATCTGTGCATCTTGCAAACGTCTGGAGAGCTGACCTCTTGATTGTGATGGAAACCTTACCTTTTTCAGGCGCTCACTAACGAAGGCTTTATGGCGATCCCTGCCTCTTTCGTATGCATTGCAGAGCGCCTCTGTGATTGCAGATGGCATGACCTCTCGAATATGGAGCGTGATCAAATCTGGACCATTTTGTGGTAAGAAAGGGTTTTTCGGTGGATCATTGAGAACTGAGAGGACATCCTTGGTGAATGTCATTTGCATGCAGTGAACCTGTTCGTGATGACCGAGATGTTGCGCAGTTGCACCGATATCAGCAACGTCCTCGAAGGCAGCGAGTGCTCGCAGCTTCTCATTTAGTGCCATCACATGCTCACCCATTGTATCTGGCATACCAAAGAGGTTGGCAACTCCTGAAGCGCTTTTACAGAGCTTGGTTGGTTGTTCGTTGCTATGGTCCTTTGGGATGAGCGAAAACTTCTTCTCACTCTTTTGTACGACAAAGTTGCCTTTGCGGAACTCTTCTAGGGTATTCAGATGCTTCTGTTCCAGCTCAACCATGTCCTTAACGTGAACTTCCAACCACCGTGAATAACGGATCTGGTCAAAGATGAACAGCCACCCAGAGTTCATCGATAACCTGCACACATAGGTCAAAATAATCCTCTCTGAGAAAACGTACGAAACGACAATGCAGCCGCTAACGAAACGCCGGCGTGTAATTTGCATCGCCATCGGTCTACTATTTAATTAAACTATCCAATAATGTTGCTTACTAAGTAGCATATACAAAAATGAAATATTTATACTTCAGTCTATATAAAACATGGAAGTAATACTATGATGCTTCATAAGGTAAAACGATATTGTTTCAAAACCGTAAACACAAATACATGCACTTCCATAATCCTACGAGGCATTGCACTTGTCGCTTGAAGCTCTCTTTTGCGATTACGATGTTAACTAACTGGATTTGAGCTCAACCCAACACATGACTTTGGATCCAATTGATTGACGAAAACTCATAAATAACTTTGGGTACAAGTATATGTGCACTAATTATAGGCCTATTTCACTATTACCACAATTCTCAAAAATATTAGAAAAATTGTTCAGTTCTCGTTTAGATAGCTTTATTACCAAACACAAACTAATAAACCCATGCCAATATGGATTTCAACAAAATATGTCAACACGTCACGCACTAATAGATCTTGTTAATGCAATAACCCAATCATTGGATGCAAAAAAATGCTACTGGTGTTTTTATCGATTTAAAAAAGGCATTTTACACTGTCAATCACAAACTGTTATGTAAAAAATGGAATTTCTTGGTGTCCGTGGTGTGGCATTTAACTGGTTAAATAGTTATCTAGAAAACAGAAAGCAATTTGTGTCCATTGACAAATGTAATTCTGCTGTGCGCAATATTTCACGCGGTGTCCCACAGGGTTCGATCTTGGGCCCAAAACTATTAATTCTATACGTTAATGATATGTGTAACATATCTAATCTAGTAAAATACATTCTCTTTGCAGACGATACTAATATCGTTTATGCAAATAGTAACATCAATAAACTAAACGAAACAGTATGCAACGTAATGGACCAAATGTATACATGGTTTGCAATAAATAAATTAACTCTGAACATATCTAAAACCAATTATATGTTATTTGGAAATCGTATGCTCAACAAAGAAGTTAATATAAACATACGAAATGTTAATATCGAAAAAGTAAGGGTCACCAAGTTTTTGGGTGTGTTTATTGATGATCTACTAAATTGGAAAGCTCATATAAAATACGTACAATCAAAGCTTTCAACAAATACTGCTATAATGCATAGATGCAGTCATCTACTTGATAGAAATTGTAGAGTTTTATACAGAATTATACAGTTCTCTCTTTTTGCCATATTTAAATTACTGTGCAGAGATATGGGGAAACACGTACCCAACACATACTAACTGTATTTTCTTATTACAAAAAAGAGTAATCCGTATTATATTTGGTGCAAGACGGTTGGATCATACAAACTCACTTTTCCAACAATTACATGTTCTAAAATGTCCAGATATCATAGAACTGAAAACATCATTATTTATATACAAAGCTTACTACAGCTGTTTGCCATCAAATGTTCAGTGTTTGTTTACTAGACGGGAAATAGCATACTCAATGCGAGCTAATCATGACTTAGAACGACAGAGTGTCTGTTATACCATGCGATCAATGTCTCTCTGTTTAAAGGGAGTGCAATTATGGAATTCTCTATGTGATCATTTAAAAACTACTAATACTATTACTGAATTTAAGCATAAATGCAAGAAACTTTTTATTTGAGAAATATCTGGTTGTGGAAATCTAGACAAAATCATACACAAATATAATCATGCCATTGAGGAAACTACAATATGTGTAAATATGTGTACTTATCACACACTTTAAATGTATATATATACACATATTCCATTACATGTTTTAAATTATTGTAGCTAGATGGTTAGATGAATAGCAAGTTCGATTAATATAATATTGATGTCTCAATATACATGTACGTATGTATGTGTGTATATATAATTATATATGTGTATATGTATGCATATGTGTGTATACATACAGGTATATAATTATGTATAAATATATGTCAGGGGTAAATTTACACAAAAGTCAATGACTTCGTATTTACCCCCTTCAAACATTGTATATTCTCACTTGTATTATAGTTGTCTTGTTTGGTTGTCTTGTCTTGTATATATATTGTTATCAATATTCTGAATAAACGTTCATTCATTCATTCATGCAAGAACACCCAATGATACACTTAGAGATCACGATCGCCATGCCAGTGGATACAAGGGGGTCATTGCACCTTGATATCGACCCTCAAAATGTGTGACCTTGACCCCCAATTGAAAACAAATCTCTATCAATCCACTCAGGATGTATGTAAACCCCACAATTGACACCAATTACCTATGAACTGGTAGTGAGGGCACACAGCTGGGTGTCTACTCGTGTTTTGGTGACTATTTGACCCTGTCATTGATCTCTAGCATGTGACCTTGACCCTAAATCGATTAAAAAACTTTTCAAATCACTTCAGCACCCCCAAATTCCCTAGAAACGACACTAAGATCATTCAAATTGGAGCACAAGTTCCAGAGATCTGGCAATTTTTTGATTTCGGGTGGCGGCCATTTTGGATTTTGCACACAATGGCAGAAGCATAAAAATGTCAGATTGCTTCCATCAAAATTCTGAAATAGTATGCTATCAAGGTCATCTGTGCCATATTTCATGCTTTTGTCCAGATGTGAAAATGTACGGCCCTTGCTGACATTAAAGTCCCTCACTAATGTACAATATACAATAGGATGTTCTGTTCTAAGTGCTACTGTAAAAGAAAAGGACATAGGGTTAACCGTTAGTGCTGATATGAAGATTTCAGAGCAGTGCAGTATTGCTGCTTCAAAGGGAAATCAAATCCTTTGATTAATTAAGCGAAACATAACGTATAAAGAAAAAGAGCTAATAATACCGCTGTACAAAACAATAGTTAGGCCTCATTTAGAATATTGTATTCAAGCGTGGAGCCGTGGAGGCCATATCGCAGGAAGGACATAGATATGCTAGAAAGAGTACAGAGGAGAGCAACTAAAATTATACAAAAACTGAGGGATATTAGTTACGAAATACGCCTAAAAATGTGGTTTAATAACACTAGAGACCAGGAGATTGAGAGGAGATCAGATAGAAGTGTTTAACATATTGAATGGTTATGAAAATATATTTATAGAAATATTTTTTTCTCAATTAAGAAAGATAGAAGGACCAGAGGACATGAAGTTACATTAGTAAAGGAACAGTGTAGATTAGATATAAGAAAGTTCTCATTTTCACAAATGACTGTAAATGAGTGGAACAGATTATCTGCTGATTGTGTTGGTGCCAGTAGCGTGAATATATTTAAAAATAAAATCGACACATACCTTAAAAGGGCGGGATACACGTAGATAAAAAGTATTGGACTCTCGATAAGCCAAAAGGCTTCCTTGTCCACTTGCCATCTAGAGTAAATTTTCTGGATGGCAGTCTTGTTAAATCTTGTTATGGAGAGGTTAAGTACAAGCAGAGGAAACTGATGCATACGGTTCCCTTTTCACTCCAAGGAGCTATCTGGCGGCTGTAAGTGAAAGCAAGAGCATGAAGCATGAACTTCACGTGTTTGGCACATTACACATACCTGTATTTTCATACCACACAATCAATAGTAAACCTACATAATTTTTTATAGAAAAATGTATGCCTTATTGTTATAGAAAACTGCTAAGGGACGCGGTAAATATGCTTCGACGTACTTCCGCCTGACTGGTCAGAATGTTAGTCGGTGACTGGTGCAGAGCATTTCGGGAAATATTCGAAGCGTGAACAGGGCTGGCAATATGATAGAACATTCCTTATAACATAGAATTTAACCTTCGAAGCCACCCTGAGGGTATGTAGCTAACTTCATTAATTTCTGCTGCGTACCTCATTTTGACCATACAACTTACAGCAGCATACTGTTCGTTTGTGAAACACACAATAGGCCTACAACATATTTTGGTTTTTCAATTTAATTTTTCACGAAGTGGCACAAAGACAGATCTGCAAACCGGTCACCCCAGTTTGCAACCGCTAACCCGTTGAGGATAAGGGGGTGGTCTCATTTACAACACGCTTAACAGCTAAAGAAGTGTGTACTCTTCCGAACAATGATTAGGCCTACCCATATACCGTAGAAATAAAGCACTTACGTCACGTGAAGACGTCATCACCATTTCAGCTAAGTGACTTTAGTTGATGCGCAGCTAAGCTCGCGCTAGTTCCAATCTGTTTCAGTTCTTGTTTCACAAATTATTAGAGAAAGACAGTCGAACGTGATTTTAAACTAAATTACTATAATATTGTTATTGTTTATCGACGGACCTACCGAAAGTAGGTTTATGTGCTTGCTGACGAACTGCAGTTTGTATTTACTTTGAAGGTAACGCATATATATCTGCTGGTTTTCTAGCAGTAACCTGTTGGCCTAATTTATGTTAGGGACCATCCACGAAGTACGTCAGTTGTGGACATTTTTTAGACCCCTTCACGCTTCGGCAAGCCGGACAAGGCTCTAAAATGACGTTTTCGGTTTCACTAATCATGGCTTAGCTAGGCTAAAACGACTGGGGGGGCAATAAAACGTTATAGTAAAGCATAGACCACTATATTTTATTTTATTTCCTGGTCATCGTATACTATAATATATATATATATATATATGTACACACACACACACACACACACACACACACACACACACACACACACACACACACACACACACACACACACACACACACACACACACACACACACACACACTCACACACACACACACACACACACACACATATATGGCATGTGTTGATATATATACTAATTCATTCGTTTTAGATTGAATTAATTATAAATGCTGATCATCGACACTGTGCACACCATTTCGAAATATGTGAATGTTGAAATCCAGAGTATCTATTTAAATCATAATAATGTACTTCTGACATAACTGAAATCTTGAGATGTAACCCAGTGAGCTATGCAAATTATTATTGAATGACTTTCTCCTCCCCATACATTTCCCAAGTTAGTGACCACTAGTATGGTTAGAATGACTTCTTCCTTATTTGTTGTCTCCTACCCAGTGCCTAATCTTTGATTTCAAAGGCTTGTTTGTTGAATTTAAAAGCTCCCTGCTGATATCAAATGAGTGCTGGGGTTCTCTGCCAGTGGGTTATCCCAGAAGGGTCCTTTTCACCCTAGAGTGGAATAGTGGATGGGATAATTACCCAAACAAATTGGGCAGTATATTGTTTCAGGCTTCTGCCTGGCAGCTGCTGGCCTATGGTTATAGGGTTAGAATTTTCAGAAGTCCTTAGATCAAGCTCTAACTTTGATGGTGTGACACTGCTCCTGGCTTTGGTGTATGGATTAAAGGGTCATTGGATTAACAGTTTTCAGCTTAATTCTACAGGTGATTGTATTTTTTTCTTAAGTGACTTCTTATTAAGTACATGATATGCCGCAAAGACCATCTTTTTCCTAATTTGTATTTTTTAAAGAATATTTATAAGCACTATTTTGGCTTTTGGAAGACCTTGGCGAGGACTAAAGCCGCCACACCTCAGAGAGAGAAGTGCTCTGATGAAGAACGTGACCATCTGAACGTGGATGGGGGTAACTTTGGGCCAACACAAAATGCCTACTGGACATCACAAGGAATCTCACTGAAACAGACATACATTGAGACGCAGGACGCTTTGCATTCACTGCACGTAAAACATAAGTAAGCCCTACGTCATTCGTGGACCTAGTTCTTGGAAAATGGCTTCTGCTACTTCAACTATAGAGAAACTTGGCGATGATCATTTAATTGAAGTATAGTCCTTTTACATGCTTTTCAAACATGTAACATATCATGCTTGTGTCATTAAAGTCACAACTCCACCCATGGTATATGTTCGCACATGTTCGCTGTGAAAGAAGAATAGTTTACACGTATCAGTAATTTACATTACAATTTTAATTTTGCGACGGGCTGAATGTGTCAATATTCAACGTGTCGACTCTGATTATGTAGATTTATAAACTCCCGACGTAGAATACAGTGACCAGAATGTAGATAGGCCCTGCGTCGACCTTTCCCCGCCAGGTGCATTAGCAAAGATGTATACGAACTCTCCTAGAGGTCGCTGTCCGCTGGCTCGATATGTTACATATGCTCATGACGATGACATCCGGAAATTACGTTGCATTAATTCCTAACAAAATCCTGTTGCTGACGTCACATCCTGTTCGAGTTAGGGTATGCAGTAGAAGTCCCGCAGTCTTGGCACGAACACGCACTGGAAGCGTTTCCTGCAGCAGCGCCCCTTGCGGCAACATATGCTGTTGCGACTGATTTTTCCGCGACTGTCGAGTCGACGACGCCAGGTGGCGCCATATGCGCGCTTCTCAACGTCCCTGTAACAGCAACGACATCAGTCTCAGAAACAACACATCGTATCAATATACCTGCCAACTCTCCCATGAAATCCGGGAGTCTCCAGGATTTTGGATGTATTTCCCGGTCTCCCGGAATACAGGCAAATCTCCCGAATTGTCTCTGACCCCCCCCCCCCCCGTCTTCGAGACAGCACGACACCACGGAAGACGTGGTGAACCGCTTAATTTCCGGCGAAGAATCTCCAACAGCACCCCCTCCCCATCTTCCGATGTGAAGATCCGATACAGCGCGCCGAGTCAGCACGACATGGGAAGCTTGCTGAATCGCTGATGAATCTCCCGGATTCCAACAAGAAAATGTTGGCAGGTACATATCAGCTGGCTGTCACTCGTCATTGTTTAAACTGTTTTATCAGGATTGCCGCCCATAGTAAAAAATACACATGACAAGCGGACAAGGAAGCCTTTGGCTTATCAAGAGTTCAATGTTGTGTGTGCTTAAGAGTAACCTAGCTATATTTATTGATTCTGTTTTAAAAAGTTCACACTGCTGGCCTTTACCCAATCGGTAGATATATTATATTCGATTAGCTTATAGTCCTCTCTGAAAATTAATACTTTCTTATATTAATTGAACACTTGTCCTTCAAACAATATTTCGGGTCATCTAGTTGTTTAAGAAAAACTTACTATAATAATTATTAAAAACCTCTATCTGACTCGTCTTAGCATCCTGTTCAGACGTCAGAGAAAAGTGGTGATGTTCCTTCAAAAAACGACTACAAACAACATAGTAACCTTCTCGTCCATGGCGTAATGTTCAACAGAACATGATAGAAACACGGTTTGTGATCTAACCTCGTACGACGGCGCGGGATCGATGTAACTAAATCATTGTGATCTCGTTCACTCAGGCCGGGTAGCAGCCGGCAGGAACGCGTTATATGGTGTGTCTTATTAGCACTACATTATTCAGCTGACAAAAACGAATGCGTGGCAGGACGCGAGCGCCCAGCTGTGTAAATGACGCCTCAGATGAAGTCAGACTGCCGAACTGGATTTCGCTGTATCGGCGGCTGATCCGAGCAATCAGAGCGATGATGAAAGGCTTCGTCGCCGTCTCGCACCTGTGACTGAGCCTGATTAAAGACTGCGCGTTGAACACGCTCCATTAGTCGAATTAGTTATTTGACATATCGTTTTAATCAGCAACATTTGTCATAGTAAACTGTTGTGTGTAAGCAGTTTATGTGTTTGTTTTCTGTGCCGGATTTGTGTTCCGGTGCGCTGGAGTTGACCCGCAGAACTACACGGCGCATGCTGGCACGGAATTAATACTGATTAGGTGAGCGATAAAACCATTGCATGCTGCATAAGAAAATTGCAAAGTGTAGGGGTGTAACATTTATTACGAGATGCCGTAAAGTGCCTAACGTAATTGTTCAAGACTATACAGGTTTATTGGTTAATTTACATTATAGATAGGACCTGCTGCTCTGTTAATTGATACAGCAGACGAGACTTTCGGTTTGCACCGTGACAGTACGTACTCGGGCAATCATCGATTCTAACCCAATAAAATATAAGTATGTGTAAGGCGACATGTTTGTGTAAACAGTGCTGATATAAGTAGTCCAATAAAATAATAATCTAAAAGTAAAAGTAGCTTCCCAAGACTACTAAAGTAAAGTATCCCCTTGAGAAAGTACATAAGTAAAAAGTACTTATATCGAAAAGTACAGTAAAAAAGTACAAACATATTATTCCAAGATCCCAAATGGACACATATATATGCGCTAAGCAGAGGCCCTTTTACGTACATACCGATACGGCTACTACTTAATAATAATAATTGTAAACATTATTTATTCACAATAATCAATAGATAAAAAATAAATGCAATATTAGGCAACAGGAGAGAAGAATGGAAACTTAATTAAACTGCACTACAACCGTTTACAGACCCGTATGGCATACCGTACGTTGTGCAGTACCCATGTGTGCGTATGCTGTGCATTACCTACTCAATGAGCCAAACGAAGTAGTTCTCAACAAACAGCAAGGCTAGGTCACGTTCGCCTCACACTGTGTGATTGACTAAAACAAATGCATCACCTTTGGGAGTGATAGAGTGAGTAGTGCGCAGGCAGCCACTAATTAAAGTTGGTATTGTAAGATGAAGTAATGGTCAAGCATCACCCATCAATTAATCAGTGAATTGCCAATGAGATCTGTCCTTATAAATTATAGTCTTGTGTGAAAAGGGGTTTTGGCTGGGGAATGTTCTTCAAGGACCATTGAATCCCTTTGTTCTGGAAGCCATCACACTGTCCCAATATCACCTGCTTGTAAACACCAGGGCTAGCACTAAGGAAGCCATGATTCCTCCAAAGTGTAGTCAGTCAAGGATTATCAATGCAAACAGAAGCCCAGTGAAGCGACTTCATCCCTGGTGTTATAACATAAAAAGGAAACTAACATATAGAAGTAGAAAGCAAAAAGTACAGATAAATGTGCTTCGTTACAAGTAAAAATAATCTAAAAATGTACTTCGCTACGAAGTAAATGGTGCTCGGGCAGTTGCTCACCGGACAATTGCTCACCAAGGAAATAAACAAACGGACAGTTGCTCACCGGCCGTTACGAAAAAGTGGACAGTTACTCAGCTTCAGCCTGTCAGTTCCATGACAAAAATGCAAGCGCCATGTTTTTATTTATAATGTCTTCTAATTGTAACATCTACAAGCATTAATTAAATAAAACGTGCGTATACATTGATATTATCTTAAATCTGAATATAGATTTGCAGTTTGTTTTATAAGATCGGCAGGTTTGCGATGAGCGATAATAGGACCCCGCATCGGCAATCGGAGTTCACAAACACAATGCTCGTCTATAACTCATAAACAATGTCAACGACAGGCAATACACAAGAAGATCAGTTAGACAGTGGTTGTGGTTATCTCCACCGTCTAGTCAATGCAAGGCGTGACTTAAATAACCCTCTTTGTTGTCCGAACGGCTGTAGATCGATCTATGTAGTCTGTGTTAGGGAGAATTAGTTCAAGCTAAGACTCGATTGCAATTAGCTCACTGGCTTTATAAAGCTGGCCATAAAGAATTTCTTTTGTTTTTATTGGCATAATGGTAGATTTCCGGAAGAGAAACACAACATAACTTTACACAAAATTGCATCGCCGTTGTAATAGCGACGCCAAATAAAAAAATGAAATTATAACAATGCTTAAGGGTGAGCAACTGTCCAGCTTTCTATTTCCTTGGTGAGCAACTGTCCGGTGAGCAACTACTTCGTTACATACCGGCACTGGGTGTAAGTTTTGTTCTTTTTCGCGAGCTGGAGCAGTGGATTTATAAAGTCAGACAAGAATTTTACGTTTAGAGTTCTTTGCATTTACAATACAAGTGTAAACATTAAATACATTCGAGTGAATTTTCGTCTTGATAAAATATCGCATACAAGTATTCAAATGTCAATGACAATTTGCAAGACTGTATCGGAATTTCGTCGGAATATTTACCATAATCAAACATCAAACCGTGTTGTATTCAATTATCGACGAGAATATACGCAAGGTTGTGGCAGAGTTTCTTCGGAATATTCATCAAACCGTACTGCGTCGAATTATCAATATATTTGCGAACAACTTTGTATTTAGTATTATAGTCTCCGAATAAATTATGTTGTGACTTTATTTCCTGTGACCCTTTCCTAACCAAAATGTTATTTATTTATGTGAATTGTTTCCCTAAACTTTATTTTCCGTCCACCTTTGAAAAAGTCGCCAGCAAAGTAATTCAATTGTCACTTGTCTGGCGTTACTGTTCATTGCAATGAAGAGGGTGTATTCGATTACCCGGCAACATCCAATTATGTGCACAGAAACGTAGGTTTGTATATTTCTTAAATATAGGCCGATATGCCACTCAGTGAACAACACGATTCTTGTTTAAATTAATCTTGTTTAAATTAATCTACGTTTAATCTATGTATAAAATAGTTGGCAAATAAACCATCGACAACCGAAGGTTTCTGCGGATTTGCGTTGTGACGGCAAAGACTAAACTTAATAAAATAGATTACAACTATGATTACAATGAACCAAACAATGTTGACTATGATGATAAGGACAGCAACAATGACATGGAAGTACACGTAACTGAAGAGGACAAAAACAGGGACATGGAAGTACACATAACTGAAGAGGACAAAAATAGGGACATGGGAGTACACGTAACTGAAGAGGACAACAACAGTGACATGGAAGTACACGTAACTGAAGAGGACAACAACAGTGACATGAAAGTACACGTAACTGAAGAGGACAACACCAGTGACATGGAAGTACACGTAACTGAAGAGGACAACAACATAGACATGGAAGTACACGTAACTCAAGAGGACAACACCAGTGACATGGAAGTACACGTAACTCAAGAGGACAACACCAGATACATGGAAGTACACGTAACTGAAGAGGACAACAACAGTGACATGGAAGTACACGTAACTGAAGAGGACAACAGTGACATGGAAGTACACGTAACCGAAGGGGACAACAACAGTGACATGGCAGTACATGTAACCAAAGGGGACAATAACAGTGACATGGAAGTACACGTAACCGAATGGGATAACAACAGGGACATGGAAGTACACGTAACCGAAGAGGACAACAACAGTGACATGGAAGTACACGTAACCGAAGAGGACAACAACAGTGACATGGAAGTACACGTAACCGAAGAGGACAAAAACAGTGACATGGAAGTACACGTAACTGAAGAGGACAACAACAGTGACATGGAAGTACACGTAACTCAAGAGGACAACTACAGTGACATGGAAGTACACGTAACTCAAGAGGCAAGGCTACTTACGCTGTATCTTCGAAGAGAGAAAAGGGAGACGACTGTTTTGTTTCTATCAGGTATCTGAAACAGAACATAAATTGAGCGTTGCCAGATAATTGGGCAGGGCACATGCACAGAGTGAGTGAATACAGACTGTCAAGAAGAGTACGGAAAGTAGAAGAGGCTGGCAAACGACGAAGAAGAAGACCAAAGCTGAGATGGAACGACAGTATGAAAGCAGACCTTAGGAGGGCAGGTGGGAACAGGCAAGAATGGAAGGTCATTGCGGACAGCAGACAGAGGTGGGGGGAAATAACAAGAAAAGTAGAAGAAGCTACTCAGTGACATGGACCCCACATCGCAAAGGAGCAAGGCGAAGAAAAAGCAAGCCATATAATAGAGCACTATCAGAGTTGACATTAGATCATTGAGCACGCAACGACACATTGTCATTCAGCATTCAACAACACACTATCAGAAGTGGCACTTGTTGCAATTGTGCTTACGAGTACAGTGCAACATCACCTTGCACTAGGGCTTTCAAGTTCACAATAAGCCATTACTACTTAAGACAGTGCTCCGAACTGGGATCCGGGACCTACAGGGACCCCACGTATCTCCATGGGACATGCGGGACCATATTTAACTCCATGGGACCTGCAAGGACAGCAGGTATATTCATGCGAGGACCCATGTATTTCCATAGGCCTTGTATCTCCGGGACCCACGGGACCCCCATGTACACCGGGACCCACGGGACTCCCATGTTACTCCGGAACCCGCGGGACCCCATGTACTCTGGGACCCTTGGAGACTTCATGTTCTCCGGTATCCGCTGGGACTCCCATGTACTCAGGGACGCGCGGGACTCCGTGTACTCCGGAAGCCGCTGGGACTCCCATGTACTCCGGGAACTGCGAGGACCCCATGTACTCCGGGACCCGCGGGGACTCCATGTACTCCGGGAACCATGGGGACTCTATGTACTTCGGGATCCGCAGGGACCTTGTGTATCCCCGGGACCTGCGGGGGTCCCATGTATTAGAATGGGTAACTGGCAAACAGAAAACGTAACATGTGAATCACGGTGTTCTGGGTTTCAGTCAATAGGCGGACATTTTCACCTAGAGCTGGGAACCTTGTTTAACATGACAACGCGTGAAGGTGGCCCAAATTTCTCAATTCTTTAGTGTATCTGCTGTGCGTGACTGGTGAATACCTTTGTATACTTTGGCGGTACAGTGTGTGAGGATGGAAGGAGTAGTAAAGAAATACAGAGGAGGGTGCAAGCAGGAGCAGCAGCGTGGAAGAGGGTTGAAGACATTATGTGGGACAGAAAACTGAAGAAACAGCTAAATGGAAAAGTGTTGGAAGCCTGTGTGGTGCCAGCATGTATATATGGATTGGGATCACTGGCACTGACAGAGAGACAGGAGGAGAAACTACAAGTAGCAGGAAACAACGAAGAATAAGTAGAGTAACGCGAGAAGATAAAAGGAAGATGACGGAACTGAGAGAAGAGATTGGCATAAAACAACAGCTACAGACGAACGTAGTGGGAAACAGAATGAGATGGACAGGACCTGTGCAAAGAATGAATGAAGACAGACTGTCTAAAAGAGCACGGAAAGCAGAAGAGGCTGGCATACGACGAAGAGGAAGACCAAAGCTGAGTTGGAATGACAACTTGAAAGTGGACCTTAGGAGGGCAGGTGTGAACAACCAAGACTAGAAGGTGATAGCAGACATCAAACAGAAATGGAAGGAAACAACGAGAAAAGCAGAAGCTGCTGAGTGACGTGGACCCCACCCCGCCAGGGAGACAGTGCTGTGTGTTAGGGGTATTTATCATATGGCTGTGTATTGGAAATTTTTTAATGTGCGCCGTTTGAAAATATCAACTGACAAAGAGTTCGTAGATATGCATTACATTCTATGGAAACACTCCCAGACACGGCGATATTGCGTTTGGTACGTTTAATTAAAACAGTTGATTAGTAGATTTAGCGAGGGTTCGGAGGGCGTTTCAGATTTTCGAGTGAATGTGGAGGGTCACGACGCAGCTGCCTGCAGCATATGATCTGCCCACGACGTAATAGCAATCGCCGGGACGAAGACGATCGATGGAGGGACGTGTCAACGGGCGTTATTTAAAGGATAACGTGTTGATGAGATAGTTGATGAAGAACTACCATGGTGTGTGGTTATAAGTGACGACGCGATGACACGGGATTAGGGCCAACAGCGTAGGAGTGTATATATTAAGATGTGCGGTGATTAATAAATGTGGGTTACCACGTCACGAAGTTATAATAATTTTAGGTCTAAAATAAGTGCAGTCAGGGAAATATGCACAGGGCCTATATATATATATATATTGTAATCGATTGCGCGGGTCGGTTACACGTCTTACGAAAAGATGGTTACAATAATCAGAGCTCCATGATAAGGACATCGTAGGGATTTGGTCATGCACATCCTGTCGTACATTACCAACACTTGTAGAGCGTCTACTAGAGAAAACGTCCTTGCTCGAGTCGTTGGTCGTAAAACTCGAGGGATCGAACCAGCAGCTTGTCACCTTGGTCGGTGAGCAGCATCAGGAGATACGAGGTTTACGAGACGACATAAGAACGTCAAGCAAACGTCAAAACGCCGACGCCGACGCCGACGAAGGGAGACCGCAGGCAGTGACGCTGCTTGTGGGAAGCAGCCTGCTACGAGATGTTCGCGTGGAGAAAACTTCCCATGGAAACCCGATAAAAATACGAAGAAAATCGGGCGCCACCTTCACCGATATTGGGGTGATGATTGAAGACGCGGCCAAAACGGAAACGATCAAAGAAATATTCATCGTCGGAGGAACTCACGAGGCAATGTCTGAAATGAACGTTGCCGACATCAAAGAAAACATCGCACAACTACTACGAAAGGCAAAAACCGTGACACCAACCGTGACGGTGAGCAGCGTGCTGCCGTCGAAGCACCTAGCTAATCCAGAACGTTGTGCCGACGTCAACTCGCAAGTGAGGACAACATGCAACGAAATCGACGTCACATTCGTCGACAATGACGCCAACTTTACGTTCCGAAATGGGGCCGCCGACGTTGCTGCTTTCCAGAGGGACGGACTGCATTTGTCTGAGAGTGGAATTGGCAAATTGCTGTCAAATCTCGCTATCCCGGATCAGTTACCGAGGCGCAACCAATGTCAACAACAACACCGACACATGGCAATGCCGAGAGCAGCGAATCATGGTCAATCACGCAGAGCGTCGCCTGACAATAACTGGACAGTAGTTGAACGCCGTACTCGTCAGAGGCACACGCTGGGCAAGTGTGCCAAATGTGGTGAGAAGAACCACGTCACTGCCACCTGCAGACACCCCGAGAAAGTGCAGTGTCGTCAGTGCGGGGAACGGGGACATAAGGAAAAACACCACACCCGTGATTAGGGAATGGGCCTAAACGATCTGGCCATTGAACACACATCGAACATGCAAATTGTGGACTCTAATACAACGTGGTATTGTGTTCCCAATCATACAGGAAGCAAAAAACGCAAATGGGATCTGCCCTCCCTAATTAATTTAAACGCCAGGTCTTTGAGCAGTGACAAAATGGACGAACTGGAAGTAACTGTAGCAACACATGATGTGTCGATTGTATGTGTTAGTGAAACATGGTTTAAAGAGTATATGGATTCTAATAGCCTTACTATGCAAGGGTTTTGCTTGGAGAGGAAAGATAGAGGTCATGGACGAGCCGGAGGTGTAGCTTGCTACATTATAAATGACTTAATGTATACGAGATTGAGTGGTATGGAGGCTCACGATTTAGAGGTAATATGGATTAAGATAATGCCGAAAAAAATGCCTAGGAAATTTTCATGTATATTGTTAGCATGTATATATTACACTCCAAAGACGGAGTATTTGAAAATACGTGACCATATAATCACGTGCATAGATATCATGGTACGCAGACATCCAGAATGTGGTGTGATTGTAACTGGGGATTTCAATCAGTTGCATGACAACTTTATGAAAACGCATTATAGATTTGTCCAAGTAGTGAATGTAGTAACACGGGGACAGGCGATATTAGATAAAATATGGACGAACATGGAGGAGGTATATACATCGCCTGTTACTATTTCCGGACTTGGGTCATCAGACCACAACATGGTGTTGCTTAAACCAAAATGTAACCGTTTAGTTGACACTGGGTGTGTGACACGTTTAACCGTAAGGTGTATGGGGCCAAATGAAAAAGTCGCATTCGCTATGGCTTTGTCTGCCATTAAATGGGAACCACTATTTAGGCTGGAGTCATGTGCATATCAGTATTTATATTATAAAACTGTTATTTGCAACCTCATGGAAATATGCTTCCCTACTAAGGTCGTGACACGGCACACAGCTGATAAACCATGGGTTACAGACTGGTTTAGAGCATTAGTACGTAAAAGACAGCGCGCTCACATGAGTGGTGATTTGAACCAAGCAAAATTATTGCGTAATAAGGTTAACCGCGCCGCTTCGAAACTTAAGTACAATTTTTATCAAACACAAATTGCAGCACTGAATGAATTAGGTTCCCACGATTGGTGGAAAGACATGAAAAAAATAATGGGACTTAAAACAAATGACAATTCATGCATGCAAGGTCTTGCTAACAAAACAACGAATGGTGATTGCGCGTTACTAGCCAGTAGAATGAACGAGTTTTTTGTATCTGTAAGTGAACATTTACCTCGTTTAAATAAGGATCACACAATATTCACAGTAAACGAGGAACTGCCAGATCAGTATGTCATCGATGTAATGACTACTTTTAAAGCTTTACAGAATGTTAAGGTGAACAAGGCTACTGGGCCTGATAACATTCCTGCGTGGGTGTTAAGAAATCACGCAAACGTCCTCGCTCCTCCATTAACCGCTATCTTTAACAAGTCTCTAAGAGAAGGAGTACTCCCTATGGAATGGAAAATGGCCAACATAATACCTTTACCAAAAACAAACCCACCTGTGTCGATTGAAAAAGACATCAGACCAATTTCACTAACTCCAATAGCTGCTAAGGTATTTGAATCAATAATAATGAAATGGGTGGATGACACAATTGAAGGAGAAATTGATGCTAAGCAATTTGGTGGAATTAGTGGAACTTCCACAACAGACGTTCTTGTCGAAATGATACACACATGGTATGAGGCGACTGATAAATTGGACTCTTATGTTGTAATGCTAGATTTTAGCAAAGCGTTTGACCTTATTAATCATCATTTGTTACTAGAAAAGCTACAGTTGTATGGTTTGCCTTCACATATTATAAGATGGATGGCAACATTTTTACTGGACAGAACTCAACAAGTAAAAATAAGAAATGAATATTCGCATCCTGGTCACCCCAATGGGGGAGTACCACAAGGAACACTGTCTGGACCTAAATGTTTTCTAGTCTACATAAATGATTTAGAAACGCCTGTTCCGTTATATAAATATATAGATGACAGTACATTGTTCGAAGTATGCGACAGAAAGGGTGTATCTGTTATACAAGAATCGGTTGACGTTGCCGCTAAGTGGACAGAACAGAATGATTTGAAAATTAATTTAGGAAAATCAAAAGAGATGATCATCTGTTTTGCACAAGACCGCAATTTTCGAAACACTATCCCGAATATAACGATCGATGGAAAAGATTTAGATCAAGTAGACCATGCCAAACTTCTAGGTGTTACAATTTCACAGGATCTGACATGGAATAAGCATGTCGAAAATATTGTGAAAAAGGCCGGGAAACGATTGTACATGTTGTATCAGTTAAAGCGAGTAGGAATTAGCCAGAATGATCTGGTCACTATATATGTCAGTGTTGTGAGACCTGTTTTAGAATATGCATGCCCCGTATGGCACACTAACTTGCCACAATATTTATCTGACAGTATTGAAATGATACAAAAAAGAGCATTAAAGTGTATTTTTCCTGCAACAAGTTACGCTGAGATACTCAGGTATGTTAAATTGGAGACATTGAAAGCAAGACGGGACTGCCTTTGCCAAAAATATTTCAATAAGATTAAAGTTAGTACACACAGATTAAACTATCTGCTGCCTGACAAAAGGCATACCAAATATGACATAAGACAGAGTAATGTGTACCCTTTGCCAATAACCCGAACAAACAGATACCGTAACTCCTTTATACCATGGGGATTACACAACTGCCAATAACGAATGAAGGGCAAAAGAATGGTATTTATACTGTATGACATTTCAGTGTATTAATACTGTATGACGTTCCAATGTATAGTTGTATTTTATTGTATACTGTGAATCCAACTCAGTTGAGTTGCTAATAAACTTGTGTTATTATATTATTATTATATAGTTGTATCTAAACAGTCACACTGACATGTCGAGTTTAATGACACGTATTGGCCCTATGACATCTAATAAAATACAATAAATTTCGCTTCAAACACTCCCCAAGGTTTGCCGACGACGCACAATTGTGGATTGTTAATGACTAATGAGTTTATATTAGACATTAGTTAATTGTTGAATATCAACAGAGCGACGGCCTTTAACGAGGCGACTCTGTCACTTCCCTAGGGTTGAGATGTCTTCACGTGTACGCAACTGTCACAAACACCAATGTTGAGTGCTCAGCTACGGTGCACCACAATGTAAGCGTCGAATATCGTCACAAGTAGAGAATAGACGAGTTGGACTATTCCCTGAGACAAATACAACTTGGTAAAGCAAACAGAATGTATGTTTTAGAAATACCTTTAAATTTTCAATCTTAAAATTAAATTAATTTATAGATATCAAATCTTTAAAAAATAATAAGCCTCTTCCCACCTTTCTTACGACCGCGTATAGAGGAAGTCCCCTCGCCCTTCCTGGACTGGGGTATCCCTCCAAGAGTGGATAAGGATATTCCAGCGCCCTCACACTGACTGGGGCAGGAAAATCCCACGCCCATTCCCTGAATAAAGAAGGGTAATTCGACGCCCCTTCCCTGGGTATGGAATGGTAATCCCACGCACCTCACCATTAAGTGGACCGGTAATTATATGTCCCCTCCAATAGTGGAGACTTGTAATCCCATTCCCCTCCAAGAGTAGGGAATGGTAATCCCAATGCCCCTCCAAGACGTGTTCTTGCGGTTGATCCGCCGAGTCGGTGTGTGATAGTCGACGACGTGACTATTAGCAACGACAACGAGTCCAGCAGGATCGACGACAATTCAGCGAAGATTAGGTTTATTCGGTCGAAGCTCGTTACCGCTGACATTCACTCGCTGGGTGTTGTCGTTACAGCTGACATTCACTCGCCGGGTGTTGTCGTCTTCAGAGAACGCGCGGGCGATGAAGTCGTTAATAAGTAATCAAGTGTAAACACTTCGAATGGAGTGTAAGAGCCAATGACTGTTGATGATCATCCGTCCTCTCTGTTTATCCCGTCTCCCCTACTATATCGATCTCCCCCTCTCTCCCCCCACATGCACGCTCATGCACGCACACGCACACGCACCTACACGCACCTACACGCACCTACACGCACAAAACACACACACACACACACACGCACGCACGCGCGCGCGCGATTCCTCTCTCTCGCTCTCTCCCTTTGTGTGTCTGTGTCCGTCTCTACTTGTCTGTCTCTGACAATCTGTCTGTGTATATGTCTGTCTCCTTCCTTATCTTCCTCCCACATTCACTCCCTCCTTCCCTACTTTCCTCTCTCTTTCTTCACACACGAACACGCACACGCGCACACGCACGCAGACATCCACACATAGCACAGCGTTCTACAAGCATACTGCGTGCGTGGGTGCGCGTGCGTGCGTATGTGTGTGGGGTGTGTGTGTGGTTTGTGTGTATATATATGTGTGTGTGTGTGTGGTGTGAGTGTGTGTGCGTGCGCGTGCGTGCGTAGTGTGTGTGGTTTGTGGTGTTTGTGTGTATATATATGTGTGTGTGTGTGTGTGTGGTGTGAGTGTGTGTGCGTGTGTGTGCGTGCGTGCGTGCGTATGTGTGTGTCTATGTCTATGTGTGTGTATGTATGTCGTGTGTGTGTGCATGTGTGCGTGTGTGTGTGTGCGTGTGTTTGTGCGTGCGTGTATGTGCGTGTGTGTGGTGTTTGTGTGTGTGCGTGCGGGTGTGTGTGTGTGCGTGTGTGTGCGTGCGTGTGTGTAATCAACAGTCCTCTGTGAAATCCATGGACACATGCATCAACATTTCTTCTGCATTTCCGATTCAGCTATCTATATTAAGAATTTGATCTGAAGAGAATGAGAAGGTCCGGTCACCTCATTAGTTGACTGGCTCTCTCTCTCTCTCTCTCTCTCTCTCTCTCTCCTCCTCTCTCTCTCTCTCTCTCTCTCTCTCTCTCTCTCTCTCTCTCTCTCTCTCTCTCTCTCTCTCTCTCTCTCTCTCTCTCTCTCTCTCTCTCTCTCTCTCTCTCTCTCTCTCTCTCTCTCTCTCTCTCTCTCTCTCTCTCTCTCTCTCTCTCTCTCTCTCTCTCTCTCTCTCTCTCTCTCTCTCTCTCTCTCTCTCTCTCTCTCTCTCTCTCTCTCTCTCTCTCTCTCTCTCATGCCATCCCACTTTGAAAGGAACAGATAGGACGTCCAAGACAAAGGGAAACAATTCCGTTGGTCAGACGTGTCCTTGTACTGTAGACTATAGAAGCTGTAGATATAACGTCTAGAAACTGATCGACCGTCCTCTTCTGCTCCCATTTGAGCCAATTTCCATTCACATCACAGGAGCAAAATCAATTCTTTCCCACTGCCAAACGAACTTTAAATTAATAATTGAATGATCGGTTCAAGAAATTCATTTTATGCCTATAAATAGCAAAGGTAGAAACTCCTGCTGATTGCATTATTAGTTGACATTTGCCTGAACCAGTGACATTTATCT